>LOJH01030481.1:0-10156 GCA_001685095.1 Ellobius talpinus | reverse complement strand
TAGATAGATAGATGGATGGATGGATGGATGGATGGATAGATAGATAGATAGATGGATAGTTAGAGGATAGATAGATAGATAGAGGATAGATAGATGATAAATTAAAAAGTCCTACCTGGATTAGGCATACACAGCACAAACCTATTTTTTCATATTAAAGGCTATGTGCAACAAACTTTTAGCCAATATTGTACTAAACAGAAAAATCAAATCATTCCCACTAAAGTCAAGACAAAGATGAGGATGTCAATTCTCTTCATTTTGTTTCCATATAGTGGTTAGATTTCAAGCAATGTGACAAGAAAAGAGGATAAAATTAATACAAAATAGATAAGGAAATCAAGGACTCCTCATCTGTACATTACAACTCTCTAGAGAAGAGGTGTTGAAGGCTCCACTAGACAACTGCTACAACTTATGGGAACTTCCAGCAGAGTGGCAGTACATAAAATTAACACACAGAAATCTATAACCTCCTAGATACCAATTACAAACAGAAGAATTAGTAAAGCAATTATAATTCAGGTATCCTCAAAGAATATCATGGAATAAACATGACCAAGGAGGTAAAAGATCTGCACAACAAAAGTATGCCAGAACAGTGAATAAAGAAACATTGAAAGACACTATAAGATTGAAAAAGCTTCCAAACTTCATGAATTTGTAAACTTATTATTTTAAAAATTACATTTAAAAAAATCTATTAAAATCAATCTGCAGATTTAACACAACCTCAGTCAAAACAAAAACTCCATTCTTCATGGAAGTAGAAAAATAAAATTTCAAATTTACATAGAAACACAAAAGTACCACATAGAACAATCCAGAATAATAAGAACAGTACTGGAAATGTAGGTACTACGTAAGATTGATAGATTCTAAAAAATAGAGGGCTGGTTTTCATTAAAGATAGGACCCCAAGTATGTTAAAGACACTCTAGTGGGTAGCCCCACACCTGTAAGTATATGAGCGGCACAAATTGGAGTCAATTGTTGTTAATATTTTTTAAAATAAAAAAAGACACAAAGTTGTGGGCAGTAGGAAGGTAGGAACAGATCTGAGACTAGTTAATTCAGGAGAGGACTTGACATAAAGGTGATCAAAATATACTATGTGAAATTCTCAAAGAATGAATACAGCATTTTAAGAAGAATATTGCTGGAAGTATTATCTTGTTTAATTTCAAGTTGTGCTACAGAAAACACATTAATAGCACAAGAAATTTTGACATAAAATAGATGCAGATCAATTAAATCAAATCAAATATAGTTGAATTGAATCAAACATAGGTCCCAGGTATAACCCCATGTAACTACAAGCATCTGATTTTTAACATAAAGGCCCAAACTGCACATTAGGGAAAAGGCAGCCTCTTCAACAAAGGGTGCTGGGAATAATCAGATACACATATGTAGAAAAAGGACTACATTTAACAACTCCAGCCAGATTTAGAACCTCTATATAAAACCTAAGGCTATGAGCTGCTAGAAATAGAATAGGGGTACCCGAGAAGATATAGGTGTATGCAATGACTTGCTAGGTAGGATTACCATTACTCGGGGATTAAGGCCAATAACTGACAATCATGACTTCATTAAGTTAAAAAGTTTATGTACAGCAACAAAAACTGTCAATAGAGCCACCTATGTATTTAGCAAATGTATAATATCTAGAATATTCATATATATATATATATGAATATATATAAACTGAATAACTCCCCAAGTAGGAAATATTTTAAGACTTATATTTAATTATGTGTAGGTGTGTGTTTGTATGTGTGCATCTGTGTTTGTGTGTCTGTGTGGGGTATGTATGTGTGTATGTGCCTCTGTGTGTGTGTGTGTGTGTGTGTGTGTGTGCGTCTGTGTGGGGGTATGAAGGGATGTGTGCCTGTGTGGGTGTGTATGTGGGTATGTGCCTTGTGTGTGTGATGGGATGAGGAGGTATGTATGTGTGTGTCTGTGTCTGTGTGTGTGTCTGTGTGTGTATATGTGTATGTCTGTGTGTGTCTGTGTGTATGTGTGTGTGTCTGTGTGTGTGTCTGTGTGTCTGTGTGGGGTATGTATGTGTGTATGTGCCTGTGTGTAAGGGGGTATGTGTGTGTATGTGTGTGTGTGTGTCTGTGTGGGGGTGTGAAGGGATGTGTGCCTATGTGGGTGTGTATGTGGGCATGTACCTTGTGCGTGTGATGGGGTGAGGAGGTATGTATGTGTGTGTTTGTATGTGTATGTGTGTGTCTGTGTGGGGTCTATATGCATGAGAGAAGGTGAATACCAGAGGTTTCAGATCTACTGAACTGGAGTTACAGGCATCTGTAAACTACCTTACATCAGAGTAGTTAACCCATATTCTGGCAAATCAAAAAATACTCTAACTACTAAACCATCACTCCAGCCTCTCAAATTATAAATATTAATGCCTAATAAATTTTGAAAGTGTTCAGCATTCTTAGCCACCAGGGAAATACATCTGTGCCCCAAGAGGACTGGGTTACATCTCCAGCTGGTATCAGAACTTGCTGATGTTGTAAGCATTATCCACATAAGACTCGTTTTAACAGCATAAAGGATGCAAGGTTGAGTGAACCAGGGAGAACAGCTGAGACCAGGCACTGAGTCATAAAAATGGAATCCCTGCAAAGAGGCACTGAGAGGCCATGGCATAATGAAAGTGAAGCCTCAGTTGGCAGTGGCTACCGCAGGATCCTAGAGTTTCCCGAACATGGAACATTTGCCAAGAAAACTGCAGATGAGGGGTGGAGCCATTTGAAGCCTAAGAAGCTATGTGTGTTTCAGCTGACAGAGCCAGAGAGGGAAACAACTAGGAGTTTTGGAGTCAGGATAACTATGCTATAGGCTCCAGATGCTAGACGTGTAGTTACATGTATGTATTATTCTGACAGATGTGTGGTTGCTTTGGTATGGCTGTTCTATTCCCCAGTTACGCTCTTTCAGCATAAGAATGTACATTCCGCGCCATTATATTTGGGAAGTAAATGTTTTTCATTTTACAGAAGCTCACAGTTAAGAGACTGGGATTTTAATACATTCAAACTTTAAAGACTTTTGTGGACTTAAAGTCAGACTGCATTTGTTTTATGAGATAAATATGAGACTTTGGGGACAAGGGATGGAAACATCAGGTTTAAAGCACCATGTTTGTGGGCAAACTAAGGTGGAGCTGTATTATGTACTGATGTCAATTTCACATGTTCTATAACCACCTGCTGTAGAGAGTTGCAATAAGGAATTGTTTTGATTAGGTTGGCCTATGAGCACATCAGAGAGGCATTCCCGTGGCTATGTGAATCGATGCGATTCAACCTACAAGTGAGTGACTCCATTCCCTGGGTTCAAGTCCTAGATTAAAAATGCAAACATGAACTGAGCTTGAGTAAACATGCATGAATCTATTTCCTATGCTCTTGGCTGCAGATAAAACTAGATGCTTCATGTTCCTGCCTGACTTAATCACGACATTGAACAGTAACTTGAAATTATAAGCTGAATAAATCTGTTTCTCTTAAAGTTGCTTTTTTCAGGTTTATTTGTAATCACAGGATCATAAAAGAACTATATGTGACAAAATATGTATATCTGATAATGATATATCTTATATAATATATATGTGATAGAAAAGAAAGTAGGAATACTGTAGAGAGGATCTACAAAGCAGGGGAATGGGGGAATGAGGGAGACCGGGGAAGGAAATATTTACCAAGGTGAACAACCTACTAAAAGTCATATGGAAACACACTACTTGTAAATCAATTAAAAATAAATAAGAATTTAAAAATAGTTACATAGTACATAATGACTTGGAATCATTGTTTTATCAGATAAATGAATCAATAAATAAGAATCCCAGTGCCAGGTGTGGAATATATTCATAGGAGTTATTGGTCTGAGAAGTCCCAAAGAAAGGCCCCTAAACAATTTAGGCTATTGCCATTCTTTTTGTTATTTTAGTTTGCCCATCAGAAATAGGCAATAAAACCTTAGTGACAAACATACCACACACCTTGGTAGTATGATATTGTGAAATCAAGCAGAAACATAGATGGACTCTTCCTTTCTTGCTAGCTCATAGTGCTAGGAGGAACTATATAGACTGCTGGGGATATATAATACCATTGGTGCTACTCAGATGCTAACCTTGCAAGCTGCACTGCCAACTTGCTAGGAACGTTGTTCCAACTATTGCAATAGTGGCATAATTGTTAAAGGGTATCCAACTGTGTTTTGATCAGATTTGAGGCCCAATCCATAGGAGGAAAAACATAACCTCTTTAAAACCAGCCAAATTTTAGCTACTTCAAAAACCTATAGGGGAAGCTCACCATAGTTATATAACTAAATTGAAATGACACAAGCTACTATCTAAGCTTTCATGTTTACACCCATAGAGAAATGATACTCTCATCCATGAAGAAGCTTCTCTTTGTAAATGATTGGAAAAGTTGAGAGAATCATGACTGCTTAAAGCAAACAATGATTGAACACTCTGTCCTAAACCAGGGCATTTATATCACTCTCTCTAACCTTCAGAACAAGGTGTGCAAAAAAATAAATAAATAAATAAGAAACAAGATCTCACATAGGCATTGGTTGCCTGCCCTGGACCTGTTTAAAACTAGGTTTCTCAGTTATGGATCTGGAAGGGGTTCATAGGGCTCAACCCTCCCTGCTGAACTAGTGGGCAAAGGCTACTGTTGGATTTTGCTGAGGGGAAACTCAGGGCCTTCAGCTGTGTGAAGTTCTAAATCTACCGCCATACTAACAGTCATAGTTAAAAATCAGTGGATCATAAAACAAAAAAGGGAAGGGACTTATGTGGGAAGGGAGGATGCCAGAGGGGAAGAGTTAGAAGAGATCGGAGCTAAGATTCAACCGGGTGTAGTATATACGTGTATGAGACTTAATTGTTAAGCCATCACTCCAAACTCATATGAGAAATATCATTATTGACTTTGAAACAGGCTTGTCTGCACCTCTGACAATTATTACTAAAAATTAAAACTCCCACTGGCAAGCTTGAGCATGCCTGCAGTCCTAGCTTTGGGGAAGCAGAGGGTGGAGGCAGGGAAATCCAGTCTGATGGTGGTGCTGCCAAAGACTCCCAGAGCAGTGCTTCTTCCTGCTTCCTTAACTTCTTGTTCACCTTGTCTTCCCTGTCTAATTCCACAAATATCTGTGCTTTCTTCCAACACCTCTGTTAGAATTAGAATTGCAAAAGATAAGGAAGCATGTTTCCTCCCCACAGGGTGCTTATAGTCTTCCAGCACATGTTTGAGGAGTTCAACATTTCATTTTCATAACACTAAAGTGATCACATAAAAGGTACCTGCTGCAGGAAATCCATCCCAAATGGATATTCTATATATTATTATAGTTGGAAGCACAAACAATTTAAGAATAAAAGCCAGTCCTTGGATATAAAGTTTTAAATGAGAATACATTACAAGAAAATTAATGCAGAACTTTAGGATGTAGAAACTCTAAAGACATCTCAGTGAAATATGCTCTTACTAATAAGAAGACTGATATCAAGAAAGGGAAGGAACTTTTTCTCAACAAACATGACTGGTGCATCACCATATGCCAGGCAGTAAGGCGGAAGCTAGAATTACAGTGATGAATAGCACCCACATGGCCCTACTGGAATTAACAAATAATTAAATTATAATTACAGTAATTGGGGACATAGAAATAAAAGATGTTTAGAGAGTATAAAATAGGGTTATGAAAACCAGTCTGTACATTCAAAAGCTATATCTCTCCCAGGGTCTAATTAAAGATGGGACTTGGTGAATAGCAGAGTTGTCACAATGGTATAGCTAGTGAGAGACAGACACAAGAGGAATGGAATGAAGTTTGTTAAGCAACAAGTGGTGTACATTTTGTGACGGCAAGTTCCCACTGAGTGTTTTTGTCACAGAATATTGAAAAGGAGACTGTCAGCAGAAAGTTATCTACTTCATTTATCAGCTTGTCTCTGGTTTGATTATCAAGTCAGCTCATGGCTAACTCAAAATTTATACATTTATGGTTAAAATATACCATATTTCCTTTCATTAAGAGGTATTTGCTATCACATGTTGTAGTTTCTAAATAACTACAATTTTTTAATTCTTATATAATTATAATGCTTTTTATATCTCAAATTGTTAAATCATTTTGTTTCACACCTGGTAATGTAAAAGCTTAAGGGTTCACAGTATATTATCACATATTAAAGGCATGTACATTTTTGAAATATTTTTATCTTGTCTCTCAATGCCATATGATGCAATTGTTAGATCATGAAAAGAAAGGAAAAAGTTATACATCTATAACTTTAATATTTTATAATTATTTTAAATATACACAATTTATTAGAGGCTTTTGTTCTAGTGAATTTGTTAGTTGTGAGCCTTGCTTAAGATTCAAAAATAACTAATTTTATATTGCTTTCATAGAAATACTAATTGACTGAATCTTTTAGCACTATTTAAGTAACAAGGCACATTCCTGATAACAAGTAATACAACTTCAGTATAGTAAACACACACACACACACAGAGAGAGAGAGAGAGAGAGATAGTGCTAAGTTTTGAACTTTATATGATATAGCTGCCTAACAAAACAAAATATCAAAATTTTATTTTAATTTTCTGGACCTTAACTATTTTGGAAATATTAAGAATGTGTTGTAAGTTCAGAAAATAAATGCCTCTAAAGTCAGTTATTTGACTTCCCAATCCATATCTTTATAATTACTCATCTATGGGTCCTTACCCCTTCTACTAATGTGGAGAAACAACCTATTCTACAGACAACTCTCCACTCATATCTCACCACTTAACAAAAATTCTTCTGTACTTCTAAGTAGTGGCATCATTGCATTCTTCTCCACATAGGGGCATATGTACTGCATGAAAACTGAATTCAATGACCCAAGACCTCCAGATGCCACTATCAACATTGTCGTATCAACATAACATTGAAAATCAGGCAGAAAGTACATTGTGCCCAGCTCCTCTTCTTTTCTACGAAAAAGAAAAGTTAATTTGAAACAAACAGGTGAGAATATAAGGGTTTTCATCCAAACTAAATCAATCACCTGTAAGAGAACAGAAACCAATTATCACGGACAATTATGTGAAATACCAAGCATAGCATTGACATGACTTGACTTATAATTACTAGATATATATTTTTAGAGTTGGATATATGAAGGAGCTTGTGTAAACTTGCTGTTACTAGGTATCTGAGATAATTCCAAAAGGGGTTCATTGGCTCATAATTTTGGGAGTTTACGTCAATGTGTACTTGGCTCCACTGCTTTGAATTTTAGAAGTACACCATGGCAAGAACACACTGCTGTGCTGCAAAATCCCTCAAATCATTTTCAGGTAGGGAAAGAAGAAGAAAAAGTGATCAGAAGACTGCCCTACATCTCTGTTGCATCCATACCTTAAAGACTCACAACTTTTTACTTGGTTTCATCTCCTAAGGTTTCTATCTCTTCTCATTAGCAGCATGCTGGACCCCAGCTCTTTACACATGGATATTTAAGACCCACACTATAGCAGCTGTCTCTTGACTATCAAGTTTAATGATCCAGGAACTTAAGTGATGTAGTAGTTCCCTTTTTATTGCTGTAATAAAAAACTGTGACCACAACTCCAGGAGTACAGGAATCTAGTATGGTAGGGCATCACAGTACAGATGCTCGGCATTGTTGCAGAAACAGTTGTCTCTCAAGGTGCAAGCAACAAACAGTAATCTTGGGACAACACTGGTCTTTAAACTCTAAAATCCGGTGACATATTTCTTTCAACACTCAGCTCCTCCAACAACATACTTCCTCCTAAATCTCCCCACACAGCTCCACCTACTGGAACCTAAGTAAACAAATTCCTGAGACTCTGTAGGATACCTCATTTAAACCACAAGTGATTTCCCTTCTTTAAATCCATATTTTGAATTAGCATAATTATTCATCCAGTCAGATATCCATAAAGATGTTTTATTTTACTTTAGAAGTTATTTTTTACTTTCCATTTATTTTGCTGCTTTGATTATTCCTGGTTAATTCTCAAGGGCAATCAAACCACTCTTTTTACAAGTGTTGTTAACTTGGATTGTCAGAGCTACCCTAGGGGTGGAGAGGTGGTTCAATTAATAAAGTATTTAGCTTTTAAGCACAAGTTTATCCTAAGAATCCCAAAATAAAGCTGAACATTCTAGTACATGCTTATAATCCCAACACTAGAGAAACTTCAAAATTATAATATATATTTTTAGAGGCCGGTATATTTTCACAGCATTCTAGCCCTATTCATGATTGTACTTGTGTTAACATTTTCCCTGTTATAATACATGGTTTCTTAGTTCAGGAATATTCATATCATGACACCCTTAACCTACCAAATGCCTAATGTACAAGTACTAAATGTCTGTTGTATGAATGAATGAACAGTGAGACACTAATGATGGTGTATCTTTCAAAAGTATAAAGATTATCAATTAATGTGTTAGGAAATTTAAATGCTCTATACATTTCTTGATATGTTTTATATATGGGAAATTTTCATATCATTAATTCTCATGACTTTATAAGTCAGCCATGATTATCCCAAATGCACATATTAAAAAGAAGATACTTAGAGGGGTTAAGTGACTTGGAAAGGATTAGCAATCTTGTGAGACAATTATTTAAATATTTCTAAGGTTTCTAGATAAGCCAAAATAAGTCCAGAAGCCAAGAAATTGTGAATTCCATAAAAAGAAACCTGCTAATTTTTTTAATACTTTATTCTGTATTGCCACATACATACATTTGCCAGAATGTGAATTATATGTGCATAAGAGAAGGTAAGCATCAGGGAAGAGGGGAAAAAAGATCAGATGTAGAGGAAGATAAGAGTAGATGCCAGATAAATGGTCAGCACAGCAAACTCACCATAATGGAGAGAAGAGTCTACATTAGGTCTCTAAACCTGGTTCTTGTGCTTGAAAGGAAGGCTAATGCAGTCATAGAGGACTGTGACCACTACTGAAATATCTCTTATGATGGAGGCCCCAAATGGGGGGAGGGGCATTTGTGTATTATTCTTTACTTATAGTGACTTTGACAAAGTAATTTTTTAATTTTATTTTTTTGGTTTATATTGGGCTACACATTTTTCTCCACTCCCTTCTCTTCCTCCCCTCCTCTTCTACACTCTCCTGTGACCCCCATAGTGCCAATTTGCTATGGAGATCTTGCCCCTTTTTTTGCTTCCTATGTAGATACACATATTTCTCCTTAGGGTACTCTTTGTTGTCTAGATTGTCTGGGGTTCTGGACTGTAGGTAATATTTTTCTTTGCTTTATGTCTAGAACTCACTTATGAATGAGTACATATGACATTTGTCTTCCTGGGTCTGAGTTACCTCACTCAATATGTTTTTTTCTAGATCCATTCATTTACATGCAGCTTTCAAGCTGTCATTATTGTGCATTCCATTGTGTAAATGTATCACATTTTCTGTATCCATTCTTTGATTGAACAGCATCTAAGTTGTTTCCAGGTTCTGACTATTACAATTAATGCTGCTATGAACATAGTTGAGCTCTTGTCCTTGTTGTATGATTAACCATCCTTTGCTTATATACCCAACAGTGGTATTGTTGAGTCTTGAGGTAGATTGTTTCCTAATTTGCTGAGAAATTGCCATACTGGTTTCCAAAGCGGCAGTACCAGTTTGCACTCCCACCAGCAATGGAGGAGTGTTCCCCTTATCCCACATCCACTCCAACATAAGCTGTCATCAATGTTTTTGATCTTGGCCACTCTGCCAGGTATAAGAGCAAATCTCAGAGTTGTTTTGATTTGCATTTCTCTAATGGTTAAGGATGTTGAACATTCCCTTAAGTTTCTTTCAGCCATTTGAGATCCTTCTGTTGAGAATTTTGTTTAAGTCTGTACATCATTTTTTATTGGATAATTTGTTCTTTTGATGTCAAGTTCTTGAGTTCTTGGTATATTTTGGAGATCAGTCCCCTGTCTGATGTGAGGTTGGTGAAGATCTTTCCTCATTCTGTAAGTTGTTGTTTTATCTTGTGGCCTGTGTCTTTGCTTTACAGAAGCTTCTCAGTTTCAGGAGGTCCCATTTATTAATTGTT
>LOJH01030480.1:0-17097 GCA_001685095.1 Ellobius talpinus | reverse complement strand
TTTTTTCTCTCTATTTTCTTTACAGAGTGAGAGATTATGGTGGCTCAATTTGCGTGGTCCTGTGTCTTTCACAAGCACTTCTGAACTTAAGTATCAACTGTGAACAAGGCAGTATAGATGAGACTTAAGCAGAAAACACTTCATTGTTCTATCTCCCTTGGCTCTAGACAGGTGGTTTGTTTGTATGTTTGCTTGTTCTGTCTTTTTCTTTTCGGGGCGGGGGACGGCGACCAGTTAAAAGTAGACCTTTAACAATGAGCCCAGTCTTGCTTTGTGGAACATTTGCTAGAGTACTTTGCTCAGTTCAAAGGTCGAAATTTAGAGGTGGATGGAATGCAAAGTGTACTTTAGCTAGAGAAAAATGGGTCATGGGTGCCTAGGAGCAATCTGGAAAGGAGAGATCATAGAAAGGAAGCTACAAGAAGCAGTTATTAAATCAGCCTTTTAAGGAAAGATCAGGGTATACTGTCCCCAGCATCCTTGGATATTAAGGGAGAAATGATACAATGAACCATCTGATTAGACAGAGAAGAAATTCAAGTTTGTGCCTTGTCAGCCCTCAGCCCAGACCTGGGTGTGCCTCATGCTGGCAGAGTTTCTCAAGTGATAAAACCCTGAGCAAGTGGTGGCAGCTACCCTCTGGGAGAAAATCCTGTCTACAGATTTCCCTCTTGCTGTCAGGAAACAGGTCAACTTGATGGGGGAAATCTCCATCTCTGAAGCTCATACCAAGTGTCAGGCTTGGATTTCCTATTTTAGTAGTTGTTCTGTCTGCCTCTGGTTTCTGTGTACATCAGCGGGCATGTTTCATTAAGGAAGAGTTATTCTGAGATAAAATTCATCCATAGGTTTAGCTTACTCACCTGGCTCCTCAAAAGAGTTTAGGAGGTGGCTCCAGGGGCTCCAGGAGCTCCAGGTGACTCCAGTGCTTGGTCTGCAGGCAAGAGGACCTGAACTGAGAGCTTCAAAACCCATGAAAGTTTACATGTGGTCAAGCACTTGTGCCTAGCTCAGTAGGGGTAGCACAAAGAGAGGAGGCTCCCTGTCTCAAAGGATTAAGACAGAGAGTAATAGGATAGGACATCCAACTTCCTTCACACACGTGTGCACGCACACACATGCACACACATGAGTTCAGGCTACTGAGCTGACTTCCTCAGCAACACACTTTTTTTTATTATGGAGACTATGTTGTTGATAAGAGGCATATGAAAGACTAGGAGGAGAAAAGAACTTTTGGTGCAATTTCAAAATTCTCTTTCCACCTCAGAAGAATCCAGTATTTCTTCAGCAGATATTTAGATGGGTGCTTAAATCAGGGTGTAAAAGAGTAGTGGTTAAAAATAAGGAGTGATAGCTGGGTCATGGGTGATGCACACCTTTAATCCCAGCACTCCGGAAAAAGAGGCAGGCGGATCTCTGTGTGTTCAAGGCCAGCCTGGTCTACAGAGCCAGTTCCTGGACAGCCAAGACTACCAAGAAATTCTGTCTTGAAAAACCAAAGAAATGAACAAACAAAAATATGGGATCATATTTTAATTGATTGTAAATGTTCATACCTATGTATGAACAGTGAAAATTGAAAGAAAGATCAGAGTATCACAGGAAGGCTTTAAGGAAGACACAAAAATGGTAAACTCAGAATTTCTATATTTCAAAAAATTTACGGGTGCCATGGTTCCAAATCCCTACCATCATGGCATTGTCTTGGGAACAAGGGAGCCAGGACAAGAAGCAAAAGTGAGGATGAATGAATGATCACATGACATGGCTGAAAGCTAGGTGAGCTTTGGACCTGGGTTATTAGAAGATTCTGGGTTGGCCGAAGTTCAGTACTGCTCACATGGTTTTGTATCCTCAGTCATTCCAAGATTCATTTGCTCATGCTGTATTCCTTAGCTAATTCTAGATATTGGGTCTGTACTTGTGCAGGCAACTTCTATGCTAACTTCTACTGGAAACTTTAGAACTCGTGACTGGGCTGACATGATCCCTCAAAGTTATGTTCAACCCATGATCATGACCTTGTTTAGAAATAGACCTTCATAGACATTGGTGAAACTTAACATCTTTCAGAGTTAGTTGAGGTGGCCTTAAATTCACTGATAAGCACTCTTGGGAGAGAGAGAGAAAATGAAAACATGTTGAGAAATACACAGAAGGTGAAAGCCAGGTGAAAACCAAGACTCTTAGGAACACTAGGGCCTTCCAACAGCCACCCGAACCCAGGACAGTCATGGAACAGACTCTTCCTCAGAGATACTGGGTAGAAACAAGGCCTGCTAATACCCTGATTTCAGACTTAGAATTTTGAGACAAATTTCCCTTTGTTCATGCCACACATCTTCTGGTAATCTTTTAGATGAACTAAGACAGGTCTTTATCTAATGTGTGCTAACTTCATCACTAACTGTGCTAAAGACACACAAAATGGAGTAACACACTAGTGTTTTGGTTAGTCAAACTAGGATACATAACAATTAACATAACTATGTTAATTTTCCAAAAATTCATAAAGCAGTTGGAAGATAACCTTAAATCTTGTATCAACAGAGCAATTGTTATGTGCAGTTAAAGGGTAGTGGATAAAACAGTTTCCTGCCTAAGGACATTTGTAATCCAACTGTATACAGTATGCACACATGACCAAAACTCCAAAGGATATAGAAAATGGACTTTGAACACACTAGATAGTAACACACTAGAAAAAAGTAATTTTTTCTTTGTGACGTTGATGAGCTAAAATATGACATCTCTTTTCCTGGGGTGTTTTTCTTAGAAGGGAGCAGAGTGATTGGAGTGTTTTGAGGCTGGGGAGAAGGATGAGAAAGTGCTTCAAGGGGTGGAATGGATAAATGGCTGCAATGCCTTCTTCCCAGGATCCTACACATCATTCAGTAAATCACAGATACGATTCCCCGATGCCACTCATTGGAGAGGGGATTTTGCAAAGAGTACCAACAGGCCTCTTTGTGGGTCTCTTGATCCGCATAGACAGCTCTGCTTGGGAATTCAGAGCTCCTCAAGGGTTTCAGTATCACTTTGAACTGGCTCTATTCCCTTGACCCTCACTTACTGCTGTTCTGAATGCCTATCTGTTCCAAGGTGCTGGCTGCTGTGTAGGCTCCAAGGGTAGCTCTGGAAAGGGCCCATCAACACAATGGGGAAGGCCATACTGCAGCAGGGGAAGTTTGCTCTTTTCTCAGTCGGCACTGCTGTTGGTTTTGCCTCTTGGCTTCCTCGAATTGGCTTTTACATCTCCTGATTTAGACACTAGCAGTATGGAGACTTATTTTATGCATGTATATTTTCTGTCTGAGGCGAGCAGTGTTTGCTATTGCAGAAATACAGAGACTGCCAGCAGCGAGTGAGCACACTGCGGGAGCAGTCCGCAGGCATTTCACGTTGGGGCATCAAGTACTGAGCATGGGGAAATCAAGAGCTTGCCTATGACTCAGCTGGGATTGATTCCTTTCTTGAAAGAAATCTAATTAGAAGCCAGGACATTCAGGCTATAGTAATTATTCTCATTCCCAAGCAGAGGAGGTGACTAACCTTCCTACTGTTCCAGAATGTTTGAAGGGCCACCCGTTCATCAGAATTGCCAATATATCTAGCCAGTATTAGAACAAACAATGGAACTGATGCTGTAGCTACTTATGTCATGAGCCAAGCATTATGCAAAAACAGTGACGCAAAATTGTAAAACCATTAACATCATCAATATCATCCCTAAAACTTTGAATTGTATTTTATTTATTTACATACTGTGTGTATAGCTCAGTCTCAATCCAAGGATTCTTGGAGGCAGGATCACCATTTTCAGACTGAGGTAGATGTAAGAGCCAATGACTGGCTGCTTTGCTTTTCTGGTCTTCAGGTTAAACCCCAGTATCCATCTCTGGGTTTTTATTAACCATACTACATCTATGGGCATGCAAACACACCCTGTGCATGTGGAAGTCTGAGGACAACATGCAGGAATTGGTTTTCCTCTCCCTTGTACATCTTCAGGGCTTGAACTCACGTGATTAGTGTAGATGGCAGGCGTCTTTACCCTCTGAGCCATATCACCAGCCCCAATCTCACTTTCACAGGTAAGAAAACTAAAGCAAAGAGAGACTAAGTAACTTCAAATGCTCACTAATGTCATAGGTCACTTTTGCGGAAGCAAAATGAAACCAGTCACTTATTTAGGGGAAGACTGCAACCTCCGTTAATGTCCACCATTGCCTCCTTCCTCCAGAAGACATAAGGGGCACGTGTTTCTATGCCAGGATGTCAGTTGGGCTTTGGTTTCCAAGAGAGCTCTCTCCGTTTATGATAAGGATATTTAATAATTGGATAAGCTTGGCTAGCTTTGGCAATCAGCATTCACAGCAGCCAGTAGCAGACACAAAGTCCACCTTAATGGAAACAGGGCAAAAGCAGCATCCTTTTCCAGCTCTCAAGCAGCAGAACATGACTTCAAAGATCTTGTAACTGAAGCACATGCTGTTAACACTGAACTATCAAAAATCTCTTTGCCAGGTTAGGAAGTGCCATGCTTTTATCAGCCTCAAGGTTCCAGGGAATACACAGTCCGCTATAGCTACCTGATGGGGTGTCAATGCAATTTCCTAGGTTTTGCTTCACGGTTTCCAATGGCTTGACCTTGAAGCTTCTCATGCTGATGTGATTATGCCTCTTCACACAACCCAACAGTTCTTACCTGCTCTCTGCTCTACTCCCATCTCCTGCCTCCTCCTTTCCCTTTGCCCCTGGTTCATGATGAAGAACAGATCCCCGGGCAATAGCTGCATTTGGACATGTGGTCTGCTGCTCCTCGCATCTAGCAATAAACAAGAAAGAGGAAGAGAGAGAGGAAAACTTGTTAACACCATGCTGTATCTAAACAAGCAATCCCAGATGGCATCCTTTCTGCCTTCTGCCTCTGATAAGAAAAGATTGAACAGGAAAAATAAGCAACAGCTGACAAGCCATACCCAGAACTGAGACCAACAGGGAGAACAGATTCCAGCTCTGTGCACTGTCCTCAGTCATGGCTCAGCACCCAACCCAGAGACCTGCCTGGCTTCAAGTGCTTTTGGCGGTGCATGCTCTTACAGAGTCAGTGAATCATGAAAGCATACAGAGCAAGTATTTTTTCTTTTTGATCTTTAGTTTGTTGAGGAAAACCATGGCATAAATGCAGTAATGTATTTTATTTTAAAACACTGTGTTGTTAAAAACAGAGATAACAAATAAAATTCAAAAGCTCTTTAGTCCCAGTTAGTGTTTTTCCCAGAAACCAATGCTAATTCCTCCCTTAAAAATGCTTTCTTCTAATGCATGTCTGCCTGTGTGTGTGTGTGTGTATGTGTGTGTTGGAGAGAGTGTTTGTGTGAGTGAGGGTGTGTGAGTTCTGATTCTGAGACATTATAATGACAACTTTGTCTGAAACACTAAGAGCTATCTCAAGCATCAAAAGAGCTAGGACTGAATCCTTGCTCCCAAGTTTTGTAGCTATGTGTCCTCAGAAAACATTCCCTGGACCTCAGTATCCCCATTTACAAACAAAGGTTAATAGAATTTAGTTATTTGTTTGGTGAATATTAAGAAAGACCACATGCAGATCTAAAGCACAGAAATGATGCTAACACATGTAAACATTCAAAGACATCCATGTTTTCTGTCATCTGCCCATCAGCTAAGGTATATAAGTAAGTATCTTGCTGTTCTGGGCCCTGTCCTAATCTGAAGCTCCAAGCATCAACACAATCATCATTTTCCTCCGCAAAATCTAGCTGCTCTAAAATGCCATCTTGGAATTAAGTATAGTCGATGGCACTGCACTGTTTCCAAGTTGCTCATGTGAACTGCAAGGACACACGTGTTTTAACAAATCACTTGCAAAAGCCAAATGAGCGATAGTGTGTTTATTAGTAAGCGTGTTACAGTGGGATGAATCAACAGAAACGCTGTCAGCTGAAGGAGGAGGATCCCAAGGAGGCAAGTAGGCAGCCCATTCTCTAGAGCCCAGCCGCATCTTGGCCACTTGTCATTTTCACAAGTTAATAAATATGAAGTGTTTCAAGAGTGGGTTAAAATAATGAAGGCATTTTTAAAATGAAAACCCTCACACCAGAAGCCACCAGCAATAGCATGACTTTTCAGATGGCAGAGAACCCACCAGGGCCCCGCTCTCTGTACTTCCTTCTGAAGCAGAAGATGGCGGAGGCATTGAGATTAGATGAAGGGTTTCCTTATAGTCAAGTTCCAGAAATCAAAGGTTATGAAATCACAGATGACACAAATACTTGATCTGATCATGTAAAAATGCAGTCAGTCTTTAAAAAGAGCTTAGGATAATGGGATGGAAATGAGTCAGAAAAAATGCAAATTCAATTCACTTGAAGCATATATGTCTTTAAAAATTAAGTGATAAATTGCTTTGGCAAATGCTTTTTGTGTGTGATTACCACCCGCCTATCCCATATTTAAATTCCAGTTTAAGAGGTCTTTCTTAACCTCAAATTGATTTTTAGGCGACTAGAAAGGTCGAAGAGGAGGCAGGCTTTGCTTCCATATGTGAGGGGCTGCAGAGTCTTTACTTCTGTATAGAGGGAAGAAAAAGAGCAAGCAGAAGTAGAGAAATCAGAAAACTTCTAGTAAACTGGCCTGAGAGGAAGGAAGCTCATGTTGTAATTACTCTAGGATAAGGCATTCCTTGAGAATGGGAGGAACTCTTTCCCTACATTGCTCTCCTTAGCTGGCCCAAGCCTTGACACACTGCTGAAGCCAGAAGCACTGCTTGAGAAAGTGAGTGCATCCCTTCCATAAATCTCAATGCCCAACTTCACCATAAGTTGTCCTTAGAGTTGAGCCCTGTTTCTCACAGATTCTTAGGAGGTTAAAGTCCATTTTGCTTGAGAGATTGCTTACTTAAAACCTTTTAAATTATGTCATGTCTTGTGGATACCCATGATAGGCCAGCCCCTTTCTGAACAGAACCAGAGGAGAGGTGGATTGGGGAGGAGGAGGGATCAGAGGGGAGGTGGAGGAAGGGACTGGAAGGAGAGGAGGGAGAAGATGAGGTCTGATTGTAAAATAAATGCATTTTATTAATAAAAATAAATAAATACACTTTTAAAATTGATGCCTACAGCATCTAATCATTTCTGGGAAGAGCTGAAACTTGGCCCAAGGCAGCAGTGAGTTAGAGAGGCTAGGAAACTTCAAAGGATGTGTAGAACTCAAGCTAAACAATGGGGACAAATCCATGAATGAAGGCTAAGCTCCTACAAACTTCAGAAAATACCAAGTCTCAGCTCAAAGAGGGCAGCAGACAGACTGAGAGTCCAAAGCTTGGGAAACCACAATCAGAAGGGGAAAAGAGACATTGCCCACTCAAGAAGATGCATGCAGAACCACAGCTATGCTAACATGGCAACATCACTTCTAGCCAGGCCCTGACTCATACAGGAAGCTGCTCACGATATTCCTGCTTCAGCAGGCTTAGATGACAACTGAAAAAAGAAGAACAATACAGAGCCCAGGGCCTCAAAATCTGCTGAAATCTGACAAGTTCCAAGTCCCTTCCCTCCCTTGCTTCTGACCTAGCACATTTAGTGATTGTGGAACTGGTTAGCAGATCCTAACACGTTCCCTGCGAATCGATGCCTGTCTTTGCATCCGCAGTAAATCCTTAGACTACTGATAATGACTTAGCGCTTACCTGAACTGTGAATGACTGGCACAGCTTTCTCAGGATGCATCCTCCTTTCTTCTTACACTGCACATTACATTTCAGAGTATATGAAGCATGTTTCCCTCTGCCTAGTCTCTCCCCGTTTGCTTTAGCAGCGATCACACACCTTTAAATTTTGTCACTAAACTTTCAGAGGTCTTAGCATTGCCGGTGGTTCACAGTGTGGGTCACAGGCGTAATTGACAAGCGTATTTTCTTGCCCCTTTGAACTAGCAGACTCAATTATTCTCTTGGTGAGAAAGCAGACGTGTACAGTGTGAGACAACACAAGGCCCTTACTGCAGTCAGATCAGTTGTTTGAAATATTTAAAACATTATTGAGTTTGATTAATGTTTTAATTCATGTGGGAGTATCACAAGTTTTTGCATCCTTTTTCTTCCCTGTGTTGTTAAGAAGTTTTTATACTCACAAAGTTGGACTTCCTAGAGTTTATTATTTAACAATTTTACTTTGTGTAAGTATAACACATTTTTAATGTTTCTTTTTTATTTATGTATGCCCATATGAGTGTATGCCACACATCTTTGTAGTTGCTGCTTAGGTCAGAAGTGGATTCAGATCCTCTGGACCAGAGGTTTCAGGTGTTTATGAACCAGTAGACTCTAGTTCTGGGAAATGAACTTTGATCTATGGAAGAGCAAGAAGTACTTTAATTGCTGAGCCATCTCTCCTGCCTCAACATTTTTATGTATAATTCTTTAAAAGAAGAAAGGAGGGCACATTTGCCAATTTGACAAGTATTGTCAATAAATGTTCTATAACCTCATCTCTTTGAGCCCTGGCTGGCAGGTTTCTCAAGATGTTGGTTACTTTCACTGAAGGAAATTCATTTCTCAGTCTCCTCATGAAAACATGCTGGCAACAATGAACTCTATATCCCAACCCCAGCCTGAGAATTTGATGGCTTTTGTATGGGAACACTGTCATTGATGCAACCAGGGATTGCATGACTTTTTTTGGCTGGGCATCGTACTGTTGACTCATTGAGTTAGCAATCATGCTGAATTTTAACTTTCCCCCTAACTTTTTTTTTAAAAAAAGAATGTGCTTCTGAGTGATAACATTTTTCTCTGGTTTATCAGATTCGATAGATGAACAATTAATGAAAACTTTTAAAAATTCAAAGTTCTTGAAAATATACATTTTGCTCTGTCTCATGATAAGATCACATTCAAACAAAGGCAAAATAGAGGGAATATATTTTTATAATCAAAGTTGTTTTTGTGAAGCTATACATTGAAACTGATATTGATTTTCAAGTTCAGTAAAAATGTTTCCTGGTTCACATGACTTCTTACATTCAGGGTGGTTCTGATTTTCAGTTTATATCTGAGCTCACTTAGATGTTGAGGGTTTTTGAAAAACTACCATGCTCAATCTCTTAAGTTATCATCATTAGGCCTTATATGTAATTGCTAGCTAAATTTCTCATTTGCTGAGTAGATCTGAGTTTTCCCACCACATTGGGAACCCATAAATTAAAATTTGTTACTTGAATCTCAGATACACTTTGGTTGAAATTGATAAAAGGCAAGTGGTTTAAGAGTGATTTGGAATGTTTTATTAAGTTTTTGCTTTAATCACATCCAAAAATAAATTTTTAATTTTTTGGTATCTTAAGTGTGTGTCTGTAAAAGTGTGCACATGTGTCTGCATGAGTTTGACCACATGCCTAAAGGTGCTTGCTGAAGCCAGAAGAAGGAATCAACTCCACGGAACTGGAGTTACCTAATGTGGGTTCTTTGAATTGAATCTTGGTCCTCTCCTAGAACAGCAGAAGATCTTAACTGCTAAACTATCTCTCCAGTTCCTAATATTTGCATCTTAAACTTAAAAGTGGATGTACTGATAAACAAAACTCAATCACTTATCCTAATATTTGATAGCATAGAACTATTCTGTTGTGTTGGACTATTTTATAACTATTGTTATAACAGAATACCTGACCTTTACCAAACAGATCCTTAACTTGACTCAGGCCATCAAGGGAGGAAGGGTGTGGCAAAGCAGAGCAGCTTGTATCACAGCAGCTAAGAAACAGAGAGAGAGGGAAGAGAGACAGAGACAGAGAGACCTCTATTAGCTTGCTTCCTCCTCTTCCCTTTTTATTCTGTCAAGATCCACAGTCTGATGTGATCCATTGCTATTCAGTGTAATTGCTCTCCATTAGTTAACCCTTTCTGATATGCCCTTACAGATGCACCTGAGCAAACTCTGCAGTTTACCTATGCTCCTCGTAATCTAACCAAGTTGAAAATAAAAATTACTATCACACATTCTTTCTCTAAAAGAGACTGGAATAATTGAAATGAGGTGCCCTTTATTTATGAGCTAAAAAAGATGTATTTTATGAAAAGTTAACTAAAATAAATCTTAACCCAGTAACCCCTTAAAGGAAGGCCACAAATCCATGAATGTTAAAGGAAGGGTGATACTTTCTGTTTCTACATTTCAAAACATGCATCTTTGTGTCTAGAGTATGGAAAAGAATAATGGGCTAGACAGGTCTACAGGAGGATACTGGAAGACATTCTCATAACTGGATATAGTAAATTTGTTAAAACTTTCAAAAGTAAGATTGCATGAAAAATCATCCTGCTCTCTGAGCAGAGTTAGGAAAGCTCCAGTATCCCTTTTTGTTTTGGGAACAGAGCAGTGCATTTCACTTCTATGCCCTGATGAGTGGTAATGGCATTCGCTGCCACAGGAGCCATCACTCCTTTGGAGCCCTAACTGTCAGTCATAAGTAGATGGCAAAGGAATGGGATCTCCAGATGCAAAGTTCACAATGCACAGTGGCTATAAGAGATGCTGTAGAATGATCCCATTGTAGAAACACATTCTAATAAATACATTCGAGTCCGTGAATATGTCTAAGTCTGTAGTGTCCCATCCTCACATACAGATAATTCTATATCTCTATATGTAATTTTACCACCTATTTCTATTGTGGGAGAGCAAGCTATAGGAAATCTGCTTGACAGTTACAAGTATCAGGAAAGGCCTGGTGCTACATAATGAATCACTGTTGTCAAAAGGAATCGCACAAAACAGCTATTATTTGCTAGATAAAGGTAAGGCTATTCTGGCTCTTTAGGTGATTGTAAATAGATCTTTTGCAATGTCCTGGAACAAGAGCAACCAACAAAAGGAAGAACAGTTGTGAAGCTTCTGAGCTGTTTGACCACAGCCTGCATTGAAGGCAGAGAGAGAAAGATCTTCTTGTGAATCTTCTTCCTCACAACTTCCACATTTACAGAACCAAAGCATCAAGCTGCCCATGCCTGCTCTTTCCCCTTTATACATGGAAGAGAAGCATTGCCTTCTTTACTGGGAAAAGTTATCTAAAGTGTTCAGACTCTCCTTTCATCCATTGCAGTTATTTGTTTAATTGGGTGCCAACAGAAGCGATGTGATCCAAAGCTCTAACAGGAAAAGGTAGCGTGCCAAGTGGTACTAAGCCTTGGGGGCAGAAGAATGCATCCAGAAATGTTGAAACAGTTGTATTTGATGAATGGGCAAGGTATGTAGAGAACGCAGCTAAGACTAGCCACAGTTTTCTCAGTGGCGTCCTTTGTAGTAGATGACAAGGTAGGTACCAGCTGCCTCTGGACTAAGTTTTCTGTGAAAAGGACTGAATGTCCCTGCAATTCTCCTTTTATGATCAGAGTATCTGGAAAAGGGAAGAAGCCAATACAATCCAAAGCTCATGTTGGGATTTGCTGCTTGAAAACTAAAAGGTGACTGAGAACAAAATGAAATGGACAATGAACAGTATGACTGAATAGGTGAAATTTCATGGTCCATGAGAATCCTTGAGGCTTAGTGATGTATGAAAGAGTGAATGCGTTGTTAGTAACCTTTGACTGATATGTGCCATACTCTAGATCACACTGCCCAACAGAGTAACCACTAGCCATAAGCAGTTATTAAAATTTAAGTCATTAAAAAGTTAGCTATCATGTATGGAGAGTTCACTGTCCTCAGGGATTAACCTATAACAACTATTCTGCTAGATGTACATAGCCTCAAACGGCCCTCTAAATTCCCATTTCTGTCGCTCTCTCTCATCTATCTATATGTGTGTGTATATATACACACACACACATATATATATATATATATTTGTGTGTACAAAATCAGTTATTGCATCTCTCAAACCTCATCAGAAAAGTTACTTTTTGTACAATGGGTGATAGTGATCACAGAGACAACCTGCTAAAACCCAGAGAATAAATGTTCGTGTAGTGTTCAGCCACAGTTAGGACATCTATGTCATTACTTTACCCTAAGGCTTAGAGCCCATCGTAGAAGACGGGGCATATAGACTGTAAGAGCTCACAGCAGAGTGAAGCATTGTTTTCTGGATGTGGCTTAACTGTTATACTCCTGAACTCAGAACAGTTGTGGTTTCCTGCATGAGGTCTGCACAAGGTCAACCAACTAAACATTCTAGCACTGAAGAGAAAGAGGCTCAGAGGCCCCATCATGAACTGCGGGAGAGAGAAAATCAGTTTTCTTTAAGGTTGTGATACCTGTAGGTTGACCATGCTTCAGAAGATGCTCTCATACCCATATACAGGAAGCACAAATTGGAGTAGACAGATTATTTTTTAAAAAAGAGAGGTGAATTTGGAGTGGTAAGGAGGTACAGATGGATATGGAGACAGGAAAGGGAATGGCACTAAATTTGATCAAAATACAATTAATACATCAAAGTCTCCAAGAATTTATAAAGATGTCTCAGTGAGTACAAAGTGGTACTTACATAAAGACTTAATAACCTAAGTTTAGTCCCTGGATCCTAGGACACACAGACAGACACACAAATACAGATGCACAAGTGCATACACAAACAAATACACACAGACATTTATACAAATGTACACAGACACACAAATGCACACACACACACACGTGTACTAAATAAAAGGGTTTTTTAAAAAGCATATAAGGGAAAGCAGAGATGGGTGAGTTTCTGGAATTCATGGGCCAGGTTGCCTAACCTGCCTTTCAAGATTCAGAGCAGTAAGAGCCTCTGTCATAAAACACTGTGGACAAGCATCCAAGGAACAATACCAAGTAGTTCTCTGTGCATATGCACACACTTACATGACCCCCCCCCACACACCACACAAGAAAAAAAATCACAAAAACATACACTCACAGAGACATGAAAATTTGAAATTCTGTAATAGAAGAGAGCCACTTGTTTGATCCCAGCGGCTTAACCCCTAGATAATCACACAGAAACTGTATTAATTAAATCACTGCTTGGCCCATTAGCTCTAGCTTCTTATTGGCTGACTCTTACATATTAATTTAACCTATTTCTATTCATCTGTGAATGACCACGTGGCTATGGCTTACCAGCAAAAGTTCCACCGTTGTCTCCAGCAGGGCTACATGGCATCTCTCTAACTCTTCCTTTCTGCCAGCATTCATCTTAGTTTTCCCCACCTAGGTCTGTTTCCCTATAGCTCTGCTATAGGCCCAAAGCTGTTCTTTATTAACCCATGAAATTCACAGCATACAGAGGTGAATCCCACATCAAAATTCAATTTCTTAACCTTAGCTTTGTGTGTCTCTTTGGGTACTCTTATATACACACGTATATATGCAAAGATCCTACCAAGAAATATTTTCAAAGACTTGTGGAATTTTCGTGGATTTTTATAATAGTTAGAGGAACTATATCAATGAGAGAATGTATAGAATTGTGGTTTTCCATTACTATTCCTAAAATCTGTTGATGCTGTGTGAAAAAAATACTACATCCGCTAACCTCTCTAATCAAATCATAATGTATGTAGTTTCCAAGAGTGCATAGTGAAGAACCCAGTCTATTATTGATTAACCCAACGCATACTTTAAAAAACAACCTTAATCCTTTACCCTTACTTACAAGTCATCGATTAACTTTACCCAAAACTCAGCTTTCACAGAGCAGTTTCTGGAAGAACTTTTCCAGGAAGGGGATGTGTCTCGAGCCCTAGCCATTCACCCACCTATCACGATGGTAACAAGAAAGCTTGGCTGAGTTCCACCCGGTCAGAATATGTCTCCTAATTTAGGGAAGGTCAGATCAGCAAGTATAAAAAAGGAATCCCAGATGGGATCTTGAATTCAGGGGCTTTTCTGGGGCTATTCCTGAAGATAGGACCAGATAAAGACTGTTTTTGCTCTGGTACAGTGCTTATTATTGATTTAACATGAAGAGCTTCATGGGACCCATCCTGGCTTTGGCTCCTGAAGTCCTGTGACATGAGGCTGTCTGACTTCACAAACTTTTTTTTGAGCCAAACACCATGCCAAGGTGTTAGTCCTCGTTTCTCTTTTCTGTACCAACAAATTTTAAGTCCTCAGTGGACAGACACCTAAGATTTCTTAAGAAAAGAACAGCTCCTCAGACAGCTGTGGTCTATGTGGCTAAACAAAGCACCATGTGAAAAGGAGGGTGGAATGGACACAGAGAGTGGGCGGAAGATCTTGGATTCCCCAGCTGTGGAAAGGTTTCTTTTCCTCCACAGAAAGAACCAGAATCCTTCTTTGTTCTCCAGAATCCCATCCCTTACCTGATCTCCATTTTTTCTCCTCCCCTCACTTCCTAGTGTTTCCTTTTCATTTTCTATCTCCTCCTCCTTCTCTCTTTTCTACCCTTTACTTTCACTTCCCTTCTCTTCCTTCTCCCCCTTTCTCCTCTCCTCCATCCCTTCCCTTCCCCCTTCTCTTTCTTTCATCTCCTTTTCCTCATGATTTCTCCCTTCTCTTCATTCTTCCCCTCCAGTCTCATTTCTTCCCCTCCCCTTCTGTTTCACTGAATGATCTGTCTCTGGGAGAATCATTGCCTCCAAAGTTTATTATTTTCCATGGTAGCCTCCTTTAAAAGTACATTAGCATGAGTCAATTGTTACTCAGAATCTCCCCCATTTAAGAAACTGAATGGTAAAACCGCTAGCCATTTCTGCTAGTCTTAAAGCTTGAGATGTATGGCACACGCTTGGCATAAAACCTGAATAATGAATGGTAATGAATGAACAGGCAGAGGACTCGGTTTCTGAATTGTCCTTGTCTCTGGGATTTCGTCATACCTGGGAGATCTGTTTTTGTTTGGGAGATAAGTTGTTAACAGTGATATCAATTAAAGAAGGAATTTTTTTTAAAGTCCTTTACTGCTCAGGCTAATGCCATGAATAGAAGGATGTTTGGTTAGAATTGAGAGGTCTTCAAGTTCCAGACTAAAAGGGCTGTTCTAAATGACAGAAGTATTTATATTAATAATACATTTGGGCACTTCAACTTAAAAAATCTTAAGGATTGTATTTTCAAAAGTGAAGGGTGTTTCTTAAAATAAAACTAAATGAGGTTTATGATCATTAGATAAATTTATGTAAGACTGATATTTCTGTATATATTTGGATTTAAAAGGTAATCTTTTAATTCTGATGTGGGAATTTATAACAATATAGCTTTTCTGTACATTTCCTATTGCTATATACAGCTATAATCCTGAATGAAATATTTGAAAATACTTTAATGCCATTCAATGGAAGCGAATCAAAGCCTACTAAATAAAATCTTAGCAATGGAAAAATCAGTTTGGATAATTCTATTTTTTTAAAAAAAATCAATTATTTGTTTCTGAAAATTACTAGACAAGTCTGAATATCTTGTGGCAGGAGAGTTTTGCTTTTTCACTATCCCTCATACTTTCTTCTGTGGTACTGAAATCAATAAGGCTCCTAGGAATTGCAGATTTTCATACGTTGAAACCATCTAGAGTGCTGAAATATAACAATTTCACAAACCTCACTTGTCTGTTGTAGGTACAACCTGAAACACACACAGGAATAAAAGCCATCATAGTAATCTATTTCAAGAAAAATTCCATGAGCCTGTGCATGTAAAAGGACATTGAAAACATAAATACGGTGTAGGGGTTAGCCCCAAATAATAGGAGTAAATGTCCACTTTTTGGATGCTATTTCTCTCATTTTTTTAGCCTTTGTGTGCGACAATAAATTCAATCTTCTATTTCCTTAATAACTGGCAATTGAATGACACTAAGAGATTCCTTAATTTCAGAAGTCAGACTGCACCTGTTTCATTTAGATTCTAGAACATATTTTCTACCTCACCCTTAACCTTGCTTCCTAGGAAACCTAAATCTTCTTTAGCTTCAAGCACTTTTATACAAGCTGCATATTTCATAAAATGAACTAAAGAAGCCAAGAAATGAACACTAAACATTGCTTTGTCATTTGTTTTGTAGAGTAGACAGCAGAAGCCACTGAAGAGAAGTTTCACTAGTTCTCACTCTCCAACTGCATGTCTTCGTATTTCTGTAGATGAACGTGGAAGTGCACAAGTTCATTTCTTGAGTTCTTGCAAAAGCTTGGTGTGGACCCTAGAATCTCCACTTATGTTTTCATCATCCTGGTCCGTGCATTATTTACTCCCCAGTGTTTCTGTAAGAACATCACAGAAATATCAATATCCAGCATGTAGTTTAGCATTCCTTTAGAACTGTATTTTTTAAAATTCTCTCATACAATACATCTTGACCACAGCTTTCCCTCCCTCTACTCCTCTTAATTCTCTCCACATCCCATCTCCCCCAGATCTACTCCCCTATCTCACCCACAGAAAAGAGTAGGCCTCCCAGGATATCAACTGAGCACATCATAAATTGTAATAACACTATGTACAAACCCTCATATCAAGGTTCTTTGAGGAAACCCAGTAGAAGGAAGTGGGTTCTAAAAGTAGGTGAAAGAGTAGAAGATACCCCCACCCCCACTATTAAGAGTCCCACAAAAACACCATGCTACATGACAGTAACATATATGGAGAGGACCTAGCACAGGCTCCATAATTGTCGCTTCAGTCTCTGTGAGCCTCTATGAGCCCAGCTTAGTTGATTCCAGAAGTCATCCTCCAACCTGGTGTCCTTGATCCTTCTGATTGCCACAACTTCTCTTCCCCTTCTTCTATGAGGTTGCCTGAGCTTGATGGAGGGACCTGATGGGACTGCAAACCTGAGCTCTATCTGCCTAATGTTTGATGGTGTAGGTTTGTGTTTTTACCTATTTCATTCCTTAGTATTTATTGCATTTACCCGTTGCTCCCCTGGCTTTGTTTACTGACAACACCAATTCAGCACCTATGCATCAGCAGGACTACACTTGAAATTATTTCCCCATTTTTGCAAATTAATCTATTTTATATAGCCAAGGTCAAATGCAAACACTACCTTCCAGAAGCCTTTTTATCCCAATTAAAATGAATTGCTATGGAGTAGGAGGGTCATCTGTCTATGTGTTACTTTCATTGGTTAATAAAGAAA
>LOJH01030479.1:5194-22291 GCA_001685095.1 Ellobius talpinus | reverse complement strand
ACATCCCCCTCCCTCCTACCCCTCCTCATCCCCCCTTTTCTCCCTCCACATCTTCCTCTCTCCTTCCCTTTCCACATCCTCCTCCCTCTGTTCTGCTCTTAAAAGGCACCATTTCCCACCTCTCTCCCTCTAGTCCCAGCATTGCCCATCTGCATTTGCTCTTACGTGTGTGTGTGTGTGTGTGTGTGTGTGTGTGTGTGTGTGTGTATGTGTGGAGCCAAAGGGCAGCTTCTGTCCTCCTTCAGCACCGTCCTGTTTATTTTATATTTTATTTTTTTATTTTTGAGACAGATTTTCTCACTGGCCTGATATTCACCAACAGGGATCTGCCTGTCTCTACCTCCCTAGCTCTGGGATTACAAGGGTGCACTACCATGCCTAATTTTTTATTTTCTTAAAAAAAACAAACCAAGTTTATTTAACTTTATTTCATATGCATTGGTATAACGATGTCAGATTCTCTGGAAATGGAGTTACAGACAGCTGCGAGCTACCATGTGGGTGCTGGAAATTGAACCCGGGTCCTCTGGAGGAACAGTCAGTGCTCTTAACCACTGAACCATCTCGCCAGCCCCAACTTTTTATTTTCTTTCTTTCCTTATTTGTAATATGAGCTCTAGAAGTTGACCTCAGGTCCTCGTGTTGGAGGTAATATGCACTTTACTGCAGCGCTATCTGCCTGGCCCTCATGTCCCCAGGGTAGCCTTCTCCTCTGGACTTAATGGGAACTCCATCTCCATGATCACTGCCCCTAACAGCCACAGAACCCACACTCCTTAGCTGGATCTCGTTATCATACAGGCTTCTTTATAGCCCTGCTCTCCTCTGCTCTAAAACGCTGGCTTCTGATTCTTGTCATTCCAGATGGTTTGGTTTTGTTTGATGCGACCTGATGGTGGAATCATGGGTTTGAAGGAAACCAAAGTCAAGAAGTAGCAAAAGTAAAAACTGCCTATAACCAAGACAATCACAGAAATGTGTGCCTAAGATTTTCAACAGAAACCCAAGAGACCACGAAGGCTTGGGACCAACCTGAGAAAGTGATAAGAAGTGTATTTATCAAGGCTGCACGCCAGAGAAAGAAAAGAAAGCTTCAAGATCAAAGAAGGGCTCAGCCTTCCTACTTCAGGCTCAGATTGGCAATTAGCCTGACCCACCTTCCTCAGCGACCACAGAAGGGCTATACCATCAAGCAGGAAGTGCCCGCCTCAGAAATCTTAAAAGCCCCCCCATGGAAACTTGTAGTCTTTCATCTGCCTTAGGCCTTGCACTCTACAGGAACAGACTCCCTTCGAACGCCCCTCTCTGAAGGCTGACCAGATAGCTCCTATGGGGACAGCTGGTCCTGTAAACACTGTGCCTCCCAGCCATGCAGACCGACTCCCAGATAAGCATGACAGACACTATGGAGAATCGTCCCCCAGGATTTGTAAAGATCCTTGCAGGTGGACGCTGTGTTCAGGAAGCGCTCTGCTTTGAGATGCTGCTTCTGAAGTGGCAATGGCAGGTGCGTGGAGCACCGGTCTGTCTTTTCTACCAAGCACAGACGCTCCAAAAGGGACCCAAGTATCACCAGCCAAACTTTCGTCAACAAGATTAACTTACAGTCTAGAAAAATCAGTTCACTTCACACCCAGGAAGACTTCTTAGTGTCCATTCCTGCTTCCCCCAAATCATGTACTGTCCTCTAAGCTGCCTACCTGACACCACACACATACACACACACACATACACACACACTGTAAATATACACACATACACACACACTGCCTCACACACTGTAGACACACATACATACACACTACACATATACACACCCTATACAACATGCATACACAAAACACATACATACATACATACATACATACATATACACACTACACACAAAACAGGCACATGCATCCATACATACATACACATATGCACACATACCCCACAACACACACATAAACACCATCCTGTGCACCCACTTCCACACTATACATACGTATCATACATTCATGTACGTACACATACCACACAAAACACATGTACACATGCAAACACATACAAACCATACGCACCTATCTTTGCACACGTGCGTATGTATATACCACTCCCACACACCCGCATACGTATACTTATCACGTACATACACATGCATATATACATGCGTGACACACACACAGAAGTATGATGGTTTCTTTTGGGTTTTGGTTTCTGGAGACAAAGTTTCTCTGTGTGGTCCTGGCTATATTGGAACTCACTCTGTAGACCAGGCTGGCCTCAAACTCAAAGATATGCCTGCCTCTGTCTCCCATCGGTTGGTATCAAAGGTGCCACCATGTCTTGCTAAGTAGAAAGGTTTCTAAGCTTCTAAATGCAGCTGATTCTTTAGGTATCCAGTTCCTCTCCGTGACAGCCTTGAGCCTTGAGCTCTGTCTCACCTGTCAGTTTGTCTGTTGACAGTCACGTCCTATAGTTAGGTATCAGACCTGAGGGTAGAGGAAAAGACTTTCTTCACAATGTGAGGTACTACCTAAGAAGCAGAGCCTATAGAATATGTAAGGGGGAGAGGGTGTATATTGGGGACACCTAGTAGCCTCTGTCCCAGTTGTCTCCGAGACATCATGCCACAGAAGTTGTTCCTGCCTCTTTATGAGAAAGGCTCCATCAAAGAAGAATCCAGGCTTTCTGTGTTTGTGCTGTGTGCTGCTGATTGCTGTTTTATTAAGCATATAAATGCTTGATTCACATGTGAGAAGATAAATTCAAGGAACAGAGGCCAAAACGGGGTTTCAGAAGGCAACAGCGAAGGAAGGCAAGCCTGTGGCACACAGAAATAGTACATCGCATTTGCACAGGGCTGATGGCTAGCTAGGTAGTAGAATGGGCATTTTGTACTAGAAATAGCCCTTGAGAGGTATCAAAGAATGCAGGGTTAGTCGCTTGTGGAGATGCCAGAAGACTCCGAGAGTACAGCTGTGGTTAAACAGGTTGCAGGTTATCTCTGGTGACATCTTCCTGCTCTTCCCTTAAGCCTCTGCCTTATGTAGGCCAGCTTGGCAATCCTTTCTCACTTTAGAATTTATCATCTCTTCAAGGAGGGATTTCAATATGCAGCATCACTAAGAAAATACATCTTGGCAACTATTCCATGACACTGGAGTCCCCACGGCTCTTCAACAGTGTGAGCAAGGGGATAAAGAAGGATGAAGGAGGGAGGAATTGGGGGTGTGGCTAGAACTGGGGAGAGCCCTCCAATATTATGATAACCTCTCAACCAGGACGGGGTAGAACCTGGGTGGGTCAGGCCTGCCTCTGTGCTTCAAGCCCAGCGAAGGGACAGTCTTGCACACTGTAAACAGAGAACTGAGGTGTTTGTCTACAGCCAATGACATTCTGAGCGCTCTGACCCACCGCCCTGCCCTAGAAGGGGTGGGCAGATGGTAGGCTCCTCTCCAGCCCTACACATAGCCATAGAGTCTCCAAACAGACTTCATGGAGATCCTTGGTGAAATGGAGGTGACTCTTAATTGACTCACACTTGAAGAAGTCAAAGCAGTCTGTGTGGCCTGGCAGCTGACCCCTTTCTAGGAAATCCAAAGTGTGAAGAACTAAATAGTCCTTCTGTCCCTTGGCATCGTGTTCTGATCTAGCCATGTTGTCGAGAAAGATGGAGTCCCGGTTATTCTTAACTGTCAACTTGACACAATCTGGAAGCAGCTGTGGAGACAGTCTTACCTGAGGAGCTGCGTAGATCAGGTTGTTCTGTGAGCTTGTATGACGAAGAGTCTTGATTATTGACGTGCGAAGGCCCGGCCCTTTGCGGTGGCACCACTCCCTATGCATGGGGGGCAGAGGTGGGGGCTCCTGAGCTTCGTGAGACAGGAGAGAACTAGAAGGAGCCAGCAGGCATTGGGACTGCATTCATTTCTCGGTGCTCTTGCCTACGGGCCTGCTATGACCAGCTAGTTGCCTGACTCTTGACTCAACTTACCTGGAATAACGAACTGTATTTGGGAAGTATACATCAAAATAAACCCTTCCTTCCCAAATCCTGTTGATTTTTGGTTAGTGTGTTTTATTGAAGAAACATAAATGAAACTAGAAGAGATGAGAGCTCTTTCCTTTTTAAAGACAGAACAGTTGTGTTACTTTGTAACTGTGTGCTTATGGTATGGACACAAGGAATCATGTGTCTGCCATGTTTTTCTGCATGTCATCTCTGGATTACATGTCTTGCCAGCATGGATCCTGCTACAGTGAATGTGGGGTGTGGCTGGCTCAGACTGGTGCCCAGATTTCATGTCCTTTGGATAAATCTGCAGTAATACGGTTCCTGGATTGCTTGATTGCTTTCTGATCTAGCAGGAGATACACTCCTGAGAGTGGGCTTGAGAGTGTTTCTGGGGACTGAACCGAGGGTGGGAGACCCACCCTGAGTGTGAGTGGCAACGTTCTTAGGCTGGGTCCTCAACTGAACACAAAGGAAAAATGAGAAATCAAGCTGATTGCCAGCATTTATCGCCTCTCTGCTCAGAGTGCTGTGTGAGCCTTGTGGTCCTGCCGGCATTGCTAGGGTCACTTGTGCCCCAGGCCTCCCCAGGCAGGGTAAACTATATCTTTTCAAAGTGTGAGGCAAAGCCAACACTCCCTTCCTTGAGTTGCTTGTGTCCAGGGTTTCCCTACAGGGATGAGCAACTGATCCACACAATGTCTGTCCATCGATCAATCTCAACCCAGCACTTGGGAAATAGAGGCTGAGGGTCAGATGTTCAAGGTCATCCTTGAGTTTGAGGCCAGCCTGGATACAGGAGACTCCCTCTCAAAAGAGAAAAGAGGGGGAGGGGCGAGATGAAGAAAAATAAGCTGCCCTTCATTGTGTTGCCCTGCTTTTCATGGTCCCAGGGACCCTCCTATCTTCTCCTTGGTGGTCTCATTTTCCAGGAGCATCCTAAGAAAGTTAGACAGGTCATCCTGGCATCCTTCTCATCCCACTGCAACAATACTGAATTCCCTCCTGAGACAAGACACTGTAACTACTTCTCTGGGCCCTGTGGATGCTCCCTCCCGGTAGTTTCTGCCAGCTCAGAATAAATAATGATGTGACATTCTTCTGTTTTCTGGAGGACTTTTTTTTCTCCAGAGGCAGTGTTTCTCTGTGTAGCCCTGGCTGTCTGGAACCTGCTCTGTAGACCAGGCTGGCCTCTAGCTCACAGAGATCTGCCTGCCTCTGCCTCCCAAGTGCTGGGACTAATGGCATGCACCACCATCTCCTGGCTTCCTGGATGGCTTTTATTAGACTCTCAGAGTCATGTAAGATTTCAGCCAGAAATTTCCAAGGCAGAACTCATGAGCAACAACTTCATTGAATGTCTGTGTGCTCCCCTGCAATGAGGCTTGCCCAGTCTCGGGGGGTCCTGGAGAGACACAAAAGTGTGGGGGTTGCTTTGTGGATCAAGAAGCTCAGTGGATGAAGCCCTTCCCGGCTGCCAAATGCAGATACTTCTATGGGTGTACAACTTGGGCTGGGAGCTGGCAGACCTGAGTTAGTTGCTGGTTTTGAACTCGGGCCTCTGGTTCCTCTCTGCATCAGATCCATCTTCCAAATGATGACACCAAGTCAGCTAGTTTTACAAAGTGAGGCACTAAGAGGAGCCATTGGGCAACTAATGGGATACTGAAGTGAAAGCTTAAAAAGTATAATGCTTGCCGGGTGGTAGTGGTGCATGCCTTTAATCCCAGCACTTGGGAGGCGGAGGCAGGCAGATCTCTGAAAGTTTGAGGCCAGCCTGGTCCATAAGAGCTAGTTCCATGACAGGCTCCAAAGCTACAGAGAAGATCAAGGATATTTTTTCCTTCAATTTGCCAGACCTCTACATCAATGGAAGTGCCAGTCACCCAAGTTATACCTTTAATTTACTGGATATCTCAGCACACATGCATCTGTCATGTGTGCTTTGATTAGTTTATCCATGGATAGTTTTTCTTCCTAAAATTTATAGTGTAATATAGATAAGATATGCTTAAAATTGGGCCAGCTATGATGCCTCAGAGGTAAGAACACTTGCTGCCAAGCCTGATAGCCTGGGTTTGATTCCCCAACCCCACATGGTAGAAGAAGAGAACTGATGCTTTGTTTTGGTTTTGGTTTTTGCGAGAGGGCTTCTCTGTGTAGCCCTGGTTGTCCTGGAACTCATTCTGTAGACCAGGCCTGCCTCTGCCTCCTGAGTGCTGGGATTAAAGGCGAATACCGTTACCATCCAATGAAAACTGATTATTAAAAATTGGCCTCTGGCTGAGCAGGCAGAGGCAGACGGATCTCTGTGAGTTCGAGGCCAGCCTGGTTTACAAGAGCTAGTTCCAGGACAGGTTCCAAAGTTACAGAGAAACCCTGTCTCGAAAAATCAGGAAAAAAAAAAACAAGAAAAAAGTTGTCCTCTGCCCTCCACATGAACACCAACACACACACACACACATAAATATGTCCAAGTGTGTCACCTCAGGAGCCAACCACCTTGTGTTTGTCCCTTGTTGTCTTGTCGGTTTGTTTAGTTTTGAGACAGTCTCTCACTGGCCTCAAACTCACTAGTGGTCTAGACTAACTGCCCAGAAGCCTAGAGAGCCTACTGTCTCCACCTCCCCATGGTAGGATTACAAGCAGGTTCCACCATGCCCAGTTTACCCCTCCTTCCCCACAGGGTTCTGGGTAACAAATTCGACGCCTCCTGACTGTATCTCAAGCCCCTTACCACCTGAGCCATCTCCCCAGTCCCCTAAATTAGCCTTTCTTTCTGAGTCTTCTTTAACCATTTAGAGTGATGGTTCTCCATCTGACCAATCCCGCTCCACAGATGACTGACAAAAACGGCCAGTATTGTGACTGTCACGGCTAGGGAAGTGGTCGGTGCTTCTGGGGTTCAGGGAGTAGGGGTCAGGAAGCTGCTAAACCTCACATCCATGTACAGGGAAGCTCCCCAAACAGAACTCTGGCCACACATGTGAACAGGGCAAAGGCTGAGCAACACAACTTGTCAGAACCTAGAAACTTCTTGGTTTGGTAGCGACACTTCCTAGACAAGCCCCTCCCACCAAGGCTTTGATTGCCTCCCTTCTCTCTGGTGCTGACAAGAAGGTCCTTCAAAATAGCAACATGCAAAGTCTATCTTAAACACACCAGTCAAGAGATTCAGAGCTAAGATTTTAAAAATTCGAGGCTGGCACTCTGCTGTTAAAAAAAGACAAAGCCCGGAGGTGCCAGGGTGTGAGCTGGAGACAATGTGTCAAGCCAGACTTTCAGCTCCAGCCTCGCTACTTTTGGCTTTTGTGGGCTCAGGTCAGAGCTCTTATCCTGGGGTGGCTGTTCTGTGGTTTCCTTCCGAGTTCTATAGAACTTGAGAAACAAACACTAGCCATGTTTAAAGCAGGCCCGGGGTGATGTAGGCATGAGCTATTTATGGGTTAGAATCTTCATCTTAAAAATACTTATTTTTATAATACCAGTGGGATGTGGTATTTAATATTCTAGAAGATTCTTCACAACTTAAAACACAGCTATTGTTTTGTTGGGCACATATCTGTTCAAATCCATTGCTTATAAATTTAGGAAGGTTATACTTGCATAAGATAAGATAGTAGAGCCGGAAAACAAGGGAGTGAGAGGCAAAAGGGGGGACGACCTCACCCCCACCTCTACTGTGTACATTTTAAATCAATTCCCTGAATCACTTTAGTTGCCTTTTTGTTTGTTTGTTTGTTTTGTTTTGTTTTTCTGAGACAGGGTTTCTCTACGTAGCTTTGGAGCCTGTCCTGAAACTCACTCTGAGGACCAGGCTGGCCCCCAACTCACAGAGATCCGCCTGTCTTTGCCTCCCAAGTGCTGGGATTAAAAGTGTGCACCACCACTGCCCAGTCATCTTTCTCTTTAAAAGGAAGGAAAACAATTCCTACCTGAGGGACAGATGTTTCATATAATTTATTAATGGGGGGGCTAAAGGGATGGCATAATCTGTAAAGTGCTTCCCAAACAAGCTTGAGGACCTGAGTTCAAATCCCCAGAAACCACGTTAAGTAATGAAAAGACCAAGGTGTGATGGTACCCACACTTGTTACCCCAACACTGGGATGATAAAGACAGGCAGGTTCCTGCGGCTCCCTGGCCAGCCAGCCCAGCCTAATGATGAGTTCCAGGTCAGCAAGAGATCCTGTCTCCAGAAAAAGGTGCATAGCATCCTGAGGACTACTCAAAATAGACCTATGGCCTCCATGCATACACATGTATCTCCATATACACATGTATGCCCGTACATTAATGATCATGCAGTGACTCCAAAAGAGTGTGTAGCTGAGTGGTTAGGGTACTTCTGGGACACACATAAGACTCTAGGGTCCATCACCCTGAAATACTGAAAAAAACTAGGCATGGTCATGTATGTCTGTCATGCCAGACTATAGGAGATGGGCATAGGAGGATCAGGAGTTCAAGATCATCCTCAGCCTATATAGAGAGATCAAGGCTAGCCTGAGTGAGAAATGCCAGGTTTAGAAGGAGATAGAAAATAAGAGAGAAAGGAAATGAAAGCAGGTGTCTTTAGTCGTGGAGTTCAAGTATAAACACTAGCAAAGGGAAACCAAGAAACTAGAAGCCAGGATGACAGAGCAGCCTGCCTTCAGATACAGCCGCCACGGCGACCCCCCTGAGCACTGAAGACAGCAGGAACAGGTGGAACAGCAGGAGTCATCAAGTAAATGGCAGGACCGCGAAATGTAAGAGTGTGACCAGAAATGGAGAGGGGTGTGAGAGGCTAGGTGGCCTGTGCTAGTCCGATCTCAGCAAGGTTGTGAGGCCACAAACCTCAGTGGAACTCAGTATCTGTTTCTTCTTATCAAGCACACAGGCCCGCAGGTCAACCAGGGTTCACCTAGGCTGTTCCTGCCTGGAAGCTTTCACGGAGCACTACTGTAGGGAGTTTGGCTCCAGGCTGGAAGTTGGGCTCAGGTTTTGTTCTTGAATGCTAATTCAGAGCCAGGCTAAAGGGGGCAGCAGGAAACCAGTGTCTGTTCTCATGGAAGAGCCAAGCCTAGTCCTTAAAAAAAAAAACACAAGGAAGACCCTGGCTCCTGTCCTAACTACTCATTTCCTCTTCAGAGCAAATCACACTGTGGCAAAGAAACAGGCTCCGTAGGAGGGCGGGGGGTGGGGGGGAGATAAGGCAAAAGTATGGACCCAAGCTTGCTGTGGGAGGGAAGGGTTGGGAATGTTTAAAATTAACTGTTTCAAAGAATGCATTGCGGTAGGAATACTTTGGAAAGAGCGATGCGTTCAGAGCCAAACCAACACATGGAATAGACTTGAGAAAGGCTAGTAGGGGTTCTCAGGGGAGGGACTGGACAATAGATTCAGGAAAACAAGAAAGACTTTCAACACAGTCTTTAAAGAGTGAGTTTATTGGTGGTTGGTGAGGAAATGGTAAGAGAAAACAGCCCTGGGGTGGGAAAGCTTGGGTCTTGTAGCCTAGTTTGGGAAAGCTGTTCAGACCAGGGCACATGTTCACTGACCACGTACTGGAGACACCAGACAGGCTGCTTTGGAATTCGCCACCACCCCTCAATTGTCACAGTGAAGACAGGTTTGGGTTTTTATCTCCATCTTGAAGATGAGATAACCGGTTAAGAAAGTTGGCCGAGGTCACGTGGCTAGAAAGCAGTAAAATCAGAAGTTGGGTGACGGTGGTCATCTTCAGAGTCTGCCACAGGTTAGCATTCATTTCCTTGTCCCTTACTCCATTGGATAAAAGAAATGATCGTAGTTCTGTTTTATTATTGTTTTAAGACATTTAAGCTATTTATTGCTGTCAATGAAATTATCTGGTAGGGAGAGTTCTCTTCTGTACTGTAGATTTTTAGATTGGATATGTAAGAGCTTAATTAGTGTTCTGGTCAACAGACATAGCCATGGCTGCCCTGAGAATCACATCAGGCTGCTCATTCTGTCACGGAAATTAATTAGTTGCATTTTTCTACTTCTCCCGAGCCTAACCACATCCCAGATGGGAAGAGGAGGGAGAGATAAGAGCAGGGCCTTTGAGGTAAATACAGGCAAATTGTGTAGTATGCATGCATGTAAATGTCATGGTGAAACCCACCACTTACTATACATGCTAATAATTAAAGAATAGCATTTGAAAGACAAGGACTTCAGATTGCCAGAAGAAAGGAATACCTTGAGTTGAAAATGTCCTTCCATGTAGTTGCAACACTAAGCAGACATTGCCCAACTGAGCACAAGCCACAGACCCCAAGGCTCTTCTCCATGGCCAGGAGGGAGGATATCAGGTCAATGCACAGTTATTTAGCCTCTTAGTTACTTTGTCTGGGTTATCCACTGTCTCCCCACAGCCGTGCTCTATAGTGTTGAGATTCAGTCTCTACACATTAAAAGTCTCCCCCAGTCTGTGTCTTAGCATTTTGAATCATAGGGGTTCCTCTCTTCCCACAAATATTCCCCAAATATCTAGCTAATTTCTGAATTAGCCAAATGACTTTCTGTGTTGGGCAACAGACAGAGAAAAGAGAAAAAGATGTTCCATGGGCTGGTTATCCCCAGAAAATGATCTGATTTATGCTAAGGGGAAGGAGCATGAGGTCCTGGCCAGGGTAAGGTATAGGATCATCTTGATTCACACTACAAGTGCTTTGTCCCAGATGACTTAGAAAAGACACGGCCTGGGGGAGGCTGGAGAGATGACTCAGCAGTTGAGAGCTCTTGGTGCTCTTGAAGAGGGCCAGAGGTCAGTCCCCAGCACACACATATGGTCCCAGTGACACTTCAGTTTTGAAGAAACTCCTGACCACAGTGGGGACCATATATGGTCCACATACATACATATTCATACAGGCAAACGCTCAGACACATAAAATAAAACCAATTAAGCACAAAAAGTTCCTTTCATATAAAAAATTAAAAAAAAAATCCAGCAGAGATGAGGGGCAGGTGTCCCAGACAACTTTAAATAGGAAGACGGAAAGCCGTGCTTTTTTCCCTGGCCTGAATCTCTAAGCCTTTCCGGACCCTCTTTGGGGAAGAGGCCACTGCCAGTGGCTGTCTTGAAAAGGCCAACACATGCCCAAAGTCAGCCCTGAGCACGTGGACGGTGGACTGTCGTCCATACGGTACAACCTTCCGCATCTCAGCCATTTTCACCACCCCGCTTTGCTCTTACTTTTCTAATCACGGTTTGCTTCACAGGCTCCATTTTGACAATCTTCATGTTCTTTTACTAAGGCTGAGACTGGGGAAAAAATACTAAATAAATAAATACAAACTTTGTGGATTCTAGGCGTGACCTCATTTAGGTTCCCTGAAAGTCAGCGAACCATTCAGTTATAGAAGGTTGAAACTATCTCAGTGTTCACCATGTGACTTGGGAGGAACGCCCAGGATAATATATAAAGTACATGAAGGATTCATTAAAAAAAAAAAAAGAGGAGCGGCCTGGTGAGATGGCTCAGTGGATAAACTCTTTCCACACTAGCCCAGCGGCCTGAGTTTAGATTCCCAGAGCCCATGTTAACGATCTCTTCCTGGGTAATTCTAGGTTGTATCCAATTGACTAGCCTTCCGTTTGTTGCCGCTGCTGGGAACACCAGGCCTGCAAGCTTTTGCTGATTTTCCTGTCTCAGCCTCCACCTGTGGTGTAGGGATTACAGCAGCAGAAAGGGAACTCTTAAATCTGTCTTATATAATGTCATTCACAGAAGTCTGAGGGCACACATGTATTGCTTTCTCTCTCTCCAGTCCCTCCCTACTCACTCTGTAGATGCAGAGTCTGGGCTCCTGTCAGGTCGCCCCTCTGTCACTTTGAAACCAGGGGTTTCCCATGTGATCTAAAGGATTATTTGCCATCTGCACTCTTCGGCAAACATTCTCCGGCTTGCTACACCACAGCGTCTGGGACTGTATCTTTTCTGCTGAGACCACAGGCCACAGCATCAGCATCCCTCTGAGGTAGGAGTCTTCTGCCATGTGCTGGCCCTGGTGCACCCAAAAGTGTAAGACACTTACTTGAGAGCTGGGGAATAGGAATCAGTTTCCCAGTTTAGATGTTCACAAAGAGGACAGCTTAAAGCAAGTTTGGCCCTATAGTCCTATACCCTCGACTGACCTTGAACTCACAATTTTCCCCTATTCTACCTCTCAAGTACTGGGATGAGGATGTGCTCCCCACACCCCGCCTGAAGAGTTCTAATGACAGAGATCTTTCCAAGTCCCCACTAAGACACAGATAAATTAAAGGCCTCACACTAGAGTCTGGATGAGATACCCCCAAGGGGAAAAATCAAGATAAGATAAACTCTGGCCACAGAACTGGTTACTGCAGAGATCCCTAACCCAGAACCTTGACTCATCAAAGTGGCCAAGATAGTCTAAAATAGCTCGAATTCAAGTCCACTGGTCCAGGTCTTCATTTCTCCCTTTGTTGTCCAATAGAGAAATTCTGTGTTTTCCTTCCATTCCCCAGGCTTTGGAAAGATAGAATTAAGTCTCCACCATTTCTAACGAACAAAACACAGCAAACAACCAAAAGTGTGAAAGCCAAGGCTCTGTGGAAATGGCCTTGAGAGGTGAGCAGGCCATTCGGAGTGGAAATACGTGGGCTGACTGACGGTGGGAGTTTCTCCCTGTGGAGTGTTTTTACAGACTTGCAAAAGGGAAAAAGAGGAGGTGAAGTGTGGAGATGGGGGCTGAGATTCCTCTAAACATCACATCGCTGGCGATCGATGGGAACACCACTTGCAAATATTAAAAATCCCCTCTTAAAAGTCTCCATGTCAATCCGATGTGAAAATGATACCCGTCGCCAAGTCCGTCACGTGTGGGGAAAGATGGCTGACAGCTGTAGAGAAAGGGAGGGCACTTTGGTGACAAAGAAATGCGGGATCATTCGGGATATCCGTGCCTTTGCTACAGGGACCATATGGATGGGTTTGGGGGTCTCCAGGTATATCGCTATTACTTGAGACCTCCTTGCTGGGTGGCAGTCTTTTTTGTTTTCGTTTTACTTTAACGTTTTATTGATCCTTTGTGGGTTTCACATCATGCACCTTAATCCCACTCATCTTCCCGTCCCTTTGTATCCGCCCTCTGCCCTTGCGACCTCCCCCAACAGAGTAAAATAAAATTAAAAAGAAAAAGGAAATCTCATCGTGGAAGCTATAGTATGTCACAGTGAGTCACACAGTTTACCCCTTAGTCCATACTTCTGTCTTTGCAATGTTCATTCCAATGAGTCATTGGTCTGGTTCGAGGCCTCTGGCTTCTGCTACACCATCAATACTGGATCCTCACCGGGACTCCTCTTGGATATCCTGTTGCTGTCCTATGCCTTGGAGATCCTGCTGCTTTCGATCTATAGGACCTACCCCTCCACGTGCTGCAGCAGTTTGTGGATGGGCGGATGTTAGGGTGGACCAACTCATAGCCCGGTATCCGGACTTGGATGATACCTGAGTTGGCCAACCAGCCAGGTCTCCCGCATCCTCACCACCTGGGAGAGTTGTCCATCACATTGGCAAGCTCACCCAATGTCTCAGACAGCAAGGGGTGTGGCCAGGTCTCCTGCTCTCTCACCTGGGGGCCGGCCACTCACACCCATGCCACTTGGGTCAGCTCCACTGTGTTGCTCAGGAGAGGTGCAGGGCCCACTCTCCTGAGTGCTGCAGCTGGTGAGGGCCAAAGCCTGCTCTCTGACTCTTAGGAACCCCCCAGGCCAGCTCTCCCACCTGCACCAGCTCTTATCCCTCCACCCCCAGGCCAGCTCTCCCTCCTGCCACAAGTGGTAAGGGCCGATGGAGGAGAACATCTTTCCCTCGTCATGATTGTGTGGCAATCTTAATGGGCCTTTTCTTTTTTTTAATATTTATTTATTTATTGTGTATACAGTGTTCTGCCTGCATATATGCCCGCAGGCCAGAAGAGGGAACCAGATCTCATTACAGATGGTTGTGAGCCACCATGTGGTTGCTGGGAATTGAACTCAGGACCTGTGAAAGAACAGTCAATGCTCTTAACCTCTGAGCCATCTCTCCAGCCCAATGGGCCTTTTCTTTAGAATATACTCAGTCATTGTCACCCTACAGACAAATTAGTTATTATTTCTGATGACATGTAAATAAATGAAATTAGTTTAAGGTTTAAAGTGGCAACCCTTTACATGGCCTCTTTATTTGGCTTTATTTTGGCATTTTTTTTTTATCAGAGTATGCTTATTTACCAAAGGTCTAAGCTCATAGTGCTGGTGGGATAAAAAACAAAACAAAACAAAACAAAACAAAAACCACATCAGTTTCTTAGACCTACGCACCTGAGGGGTTTTCCGTATGAATTTGTTCTCTGAGAGTGTTCGAGCACACGCAATGCACCACATGTGTGGAGGTCCAAAAACAACTGGTCGGACCTGGTTCTCTCTTTCCACTGCGTGGGTCCGAGGAGTTGAACTCAAGTCATTATTAGGAGCAAGTGCCTCCACTCACTGAACCCTCTCGCCAGCCCCTGCAAGAATTTTAAGGTATAACACCCAACATTCAAAGCTATCTTCCTTCTTCAGAAATTACTCTTTTGTTTTCTGAAAACTAACGCATATGTATACCATGTACTGGCATGGATGCAGGCCCATGTCCCATACTGACAAAGTGCCGTCCCAAAGGGAAATGCAAGCACAATAACAAGGTTTCTTTGGTTGAGAAAAAAATTCAGTGACCCCTAAAGTCTCCTGGCAGAGTTAAGCCAGATAACACATGAAATATGTAATAAATGAAATCAAGAAAGCAAAAGCAAGATGTGTATGCTTGTATGGGTTCCTCTGTGTGTGTGTGTGTAGATGTCTGTGCCTGTGTACCTGTGTGTGTCTAGCCTCTCTCTGTCTCTCTCTCTCTCTCTCTCTCTCTGTGGTTATTTGTAACTGCATCTGTGTGTGCACATGAATGTCTGTGTGCATGCATATGACTGGCCCTTGGACAAGGTACAGCCTCATGGAGCTATTTGACAAGGGACAACTAAATTTCCAGTGATTTATTCATCCCCTCAAAATAGAATAAAAAAACCTATGGAGAATCCAATAACAACATCAAGGAGAATAATAAATTTAGTAAAAAAAAAATAGAGCACACTCATGGAGAGAAACAATCCAAATGACAAGCCATAGCGCAGAGGGAAAATGACCGTGAGTTGAAGGGCATTAGAAACAGTAGTCTGTACAGTTGAGCCCAGTAGTATGTATGTATAGGTGAGCCCAGTAGTCTGTACAGTTGAGCCCAGTAGTCTGTACAGTTGAGCCCAAATGCTGCTTATTTTATGACACTGCCTTGGAGAACACGAAAGCCAATCCTAGCTGGTGCCAGTGTGTGAGCTGTGAACGCTGCAAGACTTAGGCAGGCAGTGTCAGTGCCACAGCTCACAACTGATCCCACGAATCTGTTTAAACAAACATTCTTGAGGGCACCCACTCCTATGTGATGGGTCCTGCAGGGTCGATACTTCGCATGTCTGCCGATTTTAGTGACTTTGTCCTTGGCATTTGCCTCATTCTGCTCCACCATGGTCCCTTTGGTCATTGTCTCCACTCCCCTTCAACATTTCTTTTTCCAGGCCATCGATGGTGGGTAGCTGCTAGGGGAGGAGAGGCCAGTTTTCCCTAGGTTGTAGGGTGGTCCCACACCCACGCATATGTGGGTAGCACTGATTGCATTCAGTGGGTGGGGGGAATGCATGAAGTTGAGAAAGGGCTATTAGAGAAGACCCAACAGGAGCTGGAGGGTAGTTAGGGATGAATATGATAGAATTATGTTATATGTATATATGCGATTCTCCAAGAGTAAATGAAAAAGAAAACAGATCTTCCTCAAAGATTAATACTGTGTAAATATGTTCCAGGCACCCTTAACCTTAATAGGCAGTAGCTGAGCAAGGATTCTGCAAGAGCTGTGCCATGACCTCTGTGATTGACCTCAGGCTTTGTGAGCAACCTCACATTCTGTATGCACTGCAGATACTTGCTAGGGTTTGGAGTCTCCTACACACATGCACTCCCGCTATACTTGGGTGTATACCTGAGGTAGTTCCAGGAGCTGGAAGCAAGGAGAAGTAGGAAAACCACAGCAGACATGTGAATGCATGGGAAACTACTGCAGGCAACAGGAGCCCAGTCCTCGCCTTGGAAAGACTAGAGACTACACATCACAATTGTTCTGCCAAGAACAAGATGTGGTAGCACACACCAGACATCCCAGACTCAGGAGGCAGAGACAGGAGGATCAGGATTTCAAGGTCATCTTCAACTACACAGTGAGTCTGAGGGTGGCCTGGCCTACAAGCGATTCTCTCTCAAGACACCTGACCCCCTCGAGATAAAAACAATGAAAGAATTATTCTTCCAAGAAACAAAGAATCTGGAGCAGTTTTCTACCAAACTGCATGCTTGGTTGATTGAGGATCAACCCAGAATATAGAGACCAAAGCACTCCCTTGTGGCCAGAAAACACATGGAGGCAGAAGTCACCAGAAGCACAGCTGTGTGACAAGCTACCTGTAGCTGACTTCAGCGAAGTGGGAGGGGAGTCACCAGCGGTGTAATGTGAGAGAATAAGAAAAGAGACAAAGACAAAATCTGATGTCACTTACACTCACTACACTCATAAGTGTGTACATGTGTGTATTCACATGTGTGTTCATTCATATATACATATATGTATATATACATATATGTGTGTGTACATATAATCCCTAAAATAATTTAAAATTCACCAAAGGTGCCTGCATGCCTGTAATCCCAGCACTTAGGAGACTGGGACCTCTAAATGCTGCTGAATTCCAGGAAAGGATTGCCAATTGAAGACCAATTTAAGATCTATAGTGACAGAGAGAGAGAGAGAGAGAGAGAGAGGAAGGAAGAAAGGAAGGAAGGAAGGAAAGAAAAGAAAGAAAGGAAGGAAAAGAAGAGAAAGAAGGAGCAAAGGGGTGTTAAAGAGGAAAGGAAGAAGGGAGGAGGGCAAAGAGAAGAGAGATTATCCCAGCACTCGGGAGGCAGAGGCAGGTGGATCTCTGTGAGTTCAAGGCCA
>LOJH01030478.1:2472-19570 GCA_001685095.1 Ellobius talpinus | reverse complement strand
CTCTCTCCTCTCTCTCCTCTCTCTCTCTCCACTCGGAGGGAAGGGCTGGGGTTGCCAATGAGCAGTATCATCAATGAACTGATAAACTGGTGCAGCAGACCAGGAGGGAATGGGTTCTTTGTGCCATTTGTTTATTTTTATAGATGTGTAGACTTTATCACATGGAAAAAATCCAATGTCTACTAAAATACCTTGCTTTCTAGTTGTGTTAGTTTCTTCTTCTCTACTTCTCTACTTTGAAGTTATGTTCTTAGATAACACTAATTTTTCTGTGTCAGCCTTTATTATTTTGAAGAAACATATGATGTAAATAAAAGTAGGACATATGGATACTGGCTCACAGTTTCAAAGGTTTCAGTCCATGGCCATTTGGCTCCATCACTGTGAGCCTTTGGTGACTGAGACACCAGAGAAAGAGGTGGTAGAGTAGAGCAGAGCTGCTCAGCTCATGGATGCCAGGAAGCAGAGAAAGAAAGAGTGCGTGGGCCAGAGCTGCACCGATGGGCTTCTATCTGCTTTTTATTTTCCCTCCAAGGACCCTTTCTTTGGCCTTTGCTGTCCATATTCAGGGTGGGTCTTTCTCCTTCAGTCCCAGTCTTTTGTAGCAGTCATCTGTGGATGCCCTCGGCGATAAACCCAGAAATATGCTTTACCAATCTCCTTGGTGTCTCTCAGTCCAAGCAACTTGACAATTGAGGTTAACCACGACAGATCATTTCAAGTGAAATCTTATCATTAAGTAGGGACCTTCTCTATTCCTAATATGTTTTTCATTATATATTTTATCTGATATCAATAGTATGGCAGGCTTGGGATTGTTTTGTGAATTCATCTTTTTATGCTTTTATGTTTAGCTGTCTTATAAACAGAATATTGTTGGATTATATGGGGAGTCTTTTGGTTTGTTTTGAGACAGGATCCTTCCAAGTAGCCCAGCCTGACCTTGAACTCAAGGCAGTCCTGTCTCAGTTTCCTGACTGCAGTGAATTACAAATGTGAGCCACCATTCTTAGCTCCTCTAGTTTGATTTCCTGCTTTATGTTTAAGTCTTTGATTTCTTTAGTATTTTTTCATTTATCTGTTTTTTGTACAATATGGATCCAATTTTGTCTTTTTCTAGAACTTATTTAATTGTCCAAACATCAGTATTTTTATTCTTATTATCTCTCAGTATGATGATGTTTTTTCCACCTAAGATCTTGGGGTTTTAGTCTCTACTATATTTGCAGACTTTCACCCATGTTGTTTCCTTTAATCCCATCATTAATTTTGTTTGTTTTACTTTGAATTTATCTTGAATGAGCTTTTACTTGTGAGAATTCCAAAGACTTTAGAAATCAGAATTTTCATTTGCTCCTATCATGTTTCTCAAACTCTGGAGAAAGACGATGCCTTTGGTTCCCAGTCAGTCAGTAGGCATTTATTTTTCTTTTTTTTGGCACATTTTCTTTAAAGATTTTATTGATTATTTATACAGTGTTCTGATACGTATTCCTGCATACCAAAAGAGAGCACCAAATCTCATTATAGATGATTGTGAGCTACCATRTGGTTGCTGGAAATTGAACTCAGGACCTCTGGAAGAACAGCCAGTGCTCTTAACGTCTAAGCCATCTCTCCAGCCATTTATTTATTTATTTAACTATTTATTTTAATTTACTTTTTTATATAGAAACAATCTTTTTTCAATCTGCATACCAATCCCAGTTCCCCTTCCCTCCCCTCCTTCCGCTCCACCCACCTTTCCCCTCTCCATCCCACATCTAACCCTCAGAGAAAGTAAAGGCTCCAATGGGTAGTCAACCAAGTCTGGCACATCAACTTGAGGCTTTCACTGAGGTTGCAGCCCTCGGAAGTTGCTCCCTAGTCCCAAGTCCCTCCTTCAGGCCAGTCCCTGGCTGTTGTGTGGTGTTGAAACCCTTGCCTTTGGACTCCTGGGAGGAATTCTAAGCTCCCTAAGCTCCTGCTGCTCAACTAGACTCTTACCTCTGGTTTTCAGACTCCTTTCCTTTCTGGCTACTGGGGATTCCCCCCTCTTTCTCACAGTTGTTGTCTGTACATTTAAAGGGATTCTTATAATCTGAATTTCATCCTGTTTCAAATAGGAGGCCTTTAAAGACACCTCAGCAGAGTGTATTGTGGAAACAAACCATCATGAGTTTTACACACTAACCAAAACAATCTGCTGTCCGTGACCTCACCAAATATGGTTGTATTGTTCTTGAGTTTTCTCTGCAGTTATCGGCTTTCCCATCCACACTGCACTTTCACCCACACTGGTACTGTTGTCCTCCAAATTCTGAGTTGCAAAACTGGATACAGTGGTGCTAGCTGTAATTGTAGCTGTTTGGGTGGCTGAGGCAGAAGAATCACTTGAGCACTGGACAGTACAGTGAGATCTTTCTCAGAACAGCCGTGACAAAACCCAAGTTACTCTGGGAAGCATTTCTAGCATCCTCAGCCAGGCAGGTTCTCCTGTGCTCTGCTGTAATCTCATCACGCCCTGAGTTTGCTCTGTCCCATGGCAGTGTGCTCCATATTGTGGGTGGTGTTGGTTCTGGTTGTTTAGGAAGTATGTTGTGATCTAGATTGAGCTTGTTGAAGGGACAGATTCTGTTCTTGATTGGTCTTTCTAGTTTAGAGACATTTACTAATGAGTGGTCATTTGGTTGATACAAGAAACATTAGTCTGAGTCTTCATTTCTTACGAATTTCCCTCTATGGAATTAACTGCTCAGGATGACTGAGGCCTGAGCTGTCATATAAAAGCATGTTCAACTATAAAATTTCATTCTGCACAGTTTTATGCCTCACTACAGCTGGCTTAGCTTATTTTGGGGGCTAATGAAAATGGTATCTGACTTTCAGAGCAAATGCTGCCAGCTACCAATGATGGTTGGTTTTGTATTGAGATACAATTTTAGTTTATAGTCAGTATTCCTATACTAACAGGTATAACACTTCTGAGAGTTTTCCTCTTTTTGATAGTGAGATGGTTTTGATAATGAAAACTCAAATAGAGGCAGGCATGGTGGTGCACACCTTTAATCCCAGCACTCAGTTGGCAGAGGCTAAGTGGATCTGAGCTTGAGGCCAACCTGGTCTACAAACTGAGTTCCAGGTCAGCCAGGGCTACACAGAGAAACTGTCTCAAAACACACACTAGCAAAAGTCAAGAAGAGAGAATTTGAATTTTGTTAAAAACAACAGGCAGGGTCCTAAAGCTATCTTAGTCATAGCCCCTAAACAAATCTGGCGTTATGTCAGGCTGACTGATGGCTAGTATTATTTCACATGGTCTAAGAATAGAGAGGTGGCACACACAAACTGATGTGTGCTAATGGCTCAAGTGGCAAGAGAAGCTTGTAGGATTTTTCCTGGGGATTATATTAAGTAGAAACCTTATTCACATGACATGTGGTGAGAATGTCTTGAAATGGGTCCATGCCATTGACTGAATGTTTCTGAAATAAGCCCTGTTAAGGTACCTCATCTTCTGTAAAATTTTGTTTTAGCCTAGATGAAAACAGCATCAGTAGAATGTTGACTCAGCATTCTCTCTCTTTTGGAATGTCCAACTTTGACACAGCTGTCTGATCAAGACATGGGAATTTCACATGTATAATAAAACATCTAATTGTTAACAGTACATAAAATAAGTGAACACATCAGTAGAAAATCAGGCATTGGGGAGAAAGCTCAGTTGGTAAAGTGCTTGCCACACATTCGTGAGGGCCCAAGTTTGAACCCCAGAACCCGTATATGAAAAGCTGGATGCAATGGTATGTGCCTATAATTCCAATTCTGGGGAAGTAGAGACAGGATGGTCCCTGAGACTTGCTGGCCAGCCTGTCTAGCCTGGTTAGTGAGTTGCAGGTTCAGTGACAGACTCTCTCTCAAAAACTAAGGGGGAAAGCAATTGAAGAAGACAGCTGACATCTCCTTCTGGCTTCTGCACAAGTACCCCAACACACACACACACACACACACAGAGCAAATCAGAAGTAGAAGGATAAAAATTTCAAGTAAACATGTCTACCTTTGACCCAAATGGCTCTGTGATCAAATGCCCTGGCTTTGACTTCCTCGGATTGCACACATTCCCAGTTCAGATAGGTTTATATGGGCCACTTCCTGCTCAGCTGTCCCTGACTCCAGCACAGTTGAATGGTTGGAGCATTCTTTGCCGTAGGTGAACATCTAGTAGGCTGTTTCTGAAGACAAGAAATTCCTTTCAAAGGTTTTTCCTCTCTCCTTCGTGTGCTTTCAAGCTCTGTCATACATGCAAACTAAATGCCACATGGAAAACTGAAAATAAAATAAAAAACATTTCTGTACCCTTTGTAGTGTGTTTAGATGGGCCCTCAATGGTGCCCTTCTAACTGGTTCTCTTCTCTCTGCTTCAGTCAGCCCCTTGGATCTGTCTGCTTTGACAGGGGACTCCAGGATGGGACACTGAGGAATGATCGTTTGAAATAGTTCCTGAGTGTTGAAGATGATTGTGAAGGGAAAGTAATAGGAAAATGCCTGTTTAATAAGAGAGTATAGGTTGTGTTTGTTTTTATTTTATACTTAGCTGATTTTTTTTCTGTCTGTGCTCCAGGGGGAAGTGTGGCTGATTGACTTTAATCCATTTGGGGAAGTCACAGACTCACTGTTGTTTACTTGGGAAGAGCTGATGTCCGAGAACAACCTAAGAGGTGACTTCAATGAAGGGGATGCTCAGGGACAGGTAAGACCGACCTTTTCAGTCCATTCACCACGCCCATGCTCACATAGGCAGGATCTGGACCTCTGGGAAAGGGTCCAGGAGACACAGCTTTGCTGGCTCTTACTTCCCGTCAGAGTGGGTGTCCATGGGCTCATTCCTTTCCCTGGAAAGCAGAGTTTTTCTGCTTATTCCTGTTTTCCATGCTCTGCCTGTCATGCTCTCCTGGAAGAGCCTTGACCCTCAGTCAGTTGGTACCATTGCTTCTCTGGTCCTTGCTTCTTCCTTCTGCGCATTCACAGAGAGCAGTGGCTACCTATCTACCAAGACCAGGGCCTCTTCTCACTGTGACCTCTGCTTTTGTGGTGAGTGTCCCTGGTCAGCTTTCATCTGAGGTGTCTCCAGGCTGGTCCCACTTCTCCAGGCTTTTCATTTCTTCCAGCCATTGTTCCTTATCTTCCTCTCAGCAGATCCTTTCAGCCCCTCTATAGGAAGGAGAAGCTCCTCAGCTAATTGCCTGCAAAGCCTTGAGCTCACCCCTGCCTGCCCTCCTAAGCCTAGAGCTTACCTCTACCTGCCCTGCTAAGACTTGAGCTCACCCCTGCCTGCCTTCCTAAGTCTTGAGCTCACCCCTGCCTGCCCTCTTAAGTCTTGAGCTCACCCCTGCCTGCCCTCCTAAGTCTTGAGCTCACCCCTGCCTGCCCTCCTAAGTCTTGAGCTCACCCCTGCCTGCCCTCCTAATCCTTAAGTTCACCCTTGCCTGCCCTCCTAAGTCTTGAGCTCACCCCTGCCTACCCTCCTAATCCTTGATCTTACCCTTGCCTGCCCTCCTAAGTCTTGAGCTCACCCCTGCCTGCCCCCCTAATCCTTGAGCTCACCCCTGCCTGCCCTCCTAAGCCTTGAGCTCTCTGTTGAACTTAGCGTGTTGTGTTTTTCACCCTCTTGTCTAGTCCTGTCTGTTGGGATTTAGTCAAGTTCATGTAGCTCCCATCTTAATTGTTTTTTTCTTTAACCACATTTATTTACTCAGCTTCACTTTTCCCTTTTCCCATCTTCACAGCTAACCTTTCAGCAAATTTGCATTACCTTTTTGAACCCTTAAACTTGCTTGCCTGAGGCAAAGTAAATGGTTGCTGGGAGGGGAAGAGTTATATTCATTGATAGCTACAGATATGTTGCCTTTGCTCAATTAAATACCTCCCACCCATGCTCAAGCAGGCAACCCGTCTTGTCTGAGTTCCCGTCTTGTCTTCCTCTGCTGCACACCAGCCATCCTCACCTACATATCTGCCACCTGGGAAGTCCATAGCCAAGGCCTTCTGTCTCTGGAGTCCTTTTTGGCATAAGGCAACATGTCCGTATTTTACACAAGACTTGACCAAGTGTACTAAAGAATGAGTTGGAAGACTAGTGACCTATGAACTTGGAGTTCACATAGATGGTGCAATGGCAGATGATCTAAGAGGAATATAGAAAAATATGGAATTCAGAGTACTCATTTGCCCTCACTGTGAAGGGTAAGGTACTTCCCCAAGGGCAGAGTACTTGCAAGAGCATACCTCCCAACCGTGCACCTGTAAAAGTGATAATAGCACATGATTCTGGCCTGTATGACATTGCTTGGGCCTAAAGAGACTAGCACTGGGCTCTGTCTGTCCTCCTCAGGAGCATCTCCACCACACACAGTGTTGTATACAGGCAGCTCTTAGAGATCTGCCCAGCTCTAAATGGAATGCTACTTTGAAAGGCTTTCTGTTCACTTTCTAGTAACCATGTAGAAGTATTTTAAAGTCTGGTACCTTCTCTTACTTTAGAGTCTTGCTTTCTTCTTTCTCTAGTACAGAAGAGAACAATGGCATTGAAATTGTGCTACTGTTGTTTTTAAGTTTAGAAAGTCGACCTTAAAAACAAAATGACAGACTTCGCTGTTTTCTCTTTGTAAAGGATTCTCCAGCCTTCCGCTGCACAAACAGTGAAGTCACAGTGCAGCCCAGTCCCTATCTGAGCTACCGACTGCCCAAGGACTTCCTGGACCTCTCCACTGGGGAAGACGCTTACAAGCTTATAGATTTCCTTAAACTGGTAGAGTATATGGAAGTTCATGTGTTGGGACTCAAGTATGTTTTCTGGCACTTCCTTTCAGTCCTGGACCACCTGGACTTTTATCACAAATTATGGATTAAAGGGCCACAATGAAAGAATTAGGCCACTTTGTAAGGAAATAGGAACTTCAAAGTGAAGGGATAACTTGTCAGTTAGGATGGCAGAAGACACTTTTATGACACATACTTATTTGAAAAATTTGCATACTGCTAGCTTTAAGTATTATATTGTCAAGGGGTTCGAAGATCAAGTCTCTTCTGCTACATGGTGATTGTGAATATGTGTGTTTCTTTGTCGGAGTGTGTGAGCCTATGTAAGAAAGAAGAAAGTATTCAGATGCCTGAGGGTTGTCATCCAGGAGTCAGGTATTAAGCCATCTTGTCAAATTAGTTAAAGCATGGTTTTTTTTTCCACAATTTCAAGCCACATCTTTTGTGAAGACCTCCAGAAAATTACACTTTCTGATAGAAACAGTGAACTTGGCTGGGTAGATATCCTAGTTAGAATGTGCTTCTTCAATATATTCTTGGTTTCCTTTGACAGAAAAGAAATGAGCAAGAGGACGACTGAATGCTGCTTTGTGAATAAGTAGAAGAGGGAAACAGCTACTCTAGGAGTCGGCGTACAGAACTCAACCTCCCAGTGATCCAAATAGCTGGAGATGGAGTGGGCAGTATGCAAAGTCATCAGTTTTTATACTCATGTGTATTCACTTGGGAAAAGATGGAGGAACTTTGGTATTTGTTAAAAAAAATAGTATAATAAATAGATCTTAAACATAAGGAAGCATACTGTTCTGATAAGTAACTTTCTATGAAATTCTTGCTCTCTGGCTCAGTCTGTTCAGATTTATCTATATTTCTTTCATTTCCATCTTTATACCTATCAGGTAGGTGGTCGGAATTATGCTTTACAGAAATAGTAAGAGATCCTGAGAGAGAAGAAGAGAGCTTAAATGATGTGGGAAGGGAGAGGGTAGTGGGTGTCATGCAAAGGGAGAGGGTAGTCGGTGTCATGCAAAGGGAGAGCACAATGAGTACTGAGGGAAAGCAAGGGACCAGTGTGAGGGGGGAGGGCAGGGGCCTATAGGGCATTGGGCAGAACAAAATATAGTGATACAGATGAATGGTGATGTCGTGCTGAAACACAATAATTTGTGTACTGACCTAAAATATTAATTGAAGAAGTAAGGAAATATGGGCTGATAGCTCAGCAGGTAAAGGCACAGAAGCTTGCCGACCTGACCTTGATCCCTGAAAGTCATGGTGGAAGGAGAAAACTGACTCCTGAGAGTAGCCTCTGATGTTCATGTACTCAGACACACCATGAACACACACATGTGTGTGCATGCACACACACATATATACAATAAAGTGTGGCAGGGTCCTAGAAGGTGTCCCTTGGGGGACAGGCAAAGTAGGTACAGAGCCAATGACATAGGCCCCCAAGAATATGTTGAAACAAAGCTCAGTTTATTTCAGGAAGGGGTAAGCCTTATATGCCCCTAACTTGCTTGGTGTGTGCATGGGGGTTGGGGGGAATCTGCTGAGCTGGCATCTGCTGAGGTGATGTGGCCACTATCCACAGGTCCACATCATTTCATGTCAGACTCAGCTGATGTTGTCAAGGCTCTCTGGCAGACCCAGGCTGGCTGGCTCTCAGGCCCATTAAGGCTCAGTCATCCCACATATCCATCCTTTATTATTTTTACAGGACATGCTCAGTGGGAGCTAGGGTGCTTCACCCTGGCCTTCTCGTCACCACCTCAGGAGGGCTCAGCATAATGAATCCTGCATTAATCTTGGTGAGCTGTCAGGGTGGTGGGTCAGGCAGTAGCCTTTTGAATCTCAGTAAGCCATGCATTACCTCTCCAGGAGCGCTTTGTCTTGAGTGTCTGAGCCATTAGTACCTGGAGGGTTGCCTTGGCCGCCTTTTGCTGACAATTATGCTGTAGGAGACATTTAAAACAGAAGAATTAGCAATACCACACCCCCAAGCAAAACATGAGGATCCAGGAGGGATCAAAAAGTCTTTTTAAATTGTTCCATACACTCATCAAAAATTCAGTCTCTAAGGACATGTGTGGTTTCCTAGTCATGTTTAGTCAATGAACTTGTTCCCAAAGTAATATGGAGTAATTGAGGAACTTATATGACCAGGTCCCTTTTATGTATTGTGTCAATCAGAATCTTTTTGAGGAAGTATTGAAAACCTTGTAGGGGGTGAGACAAATCATTTGGTATCAGGGTTCAGACATTAACAATGACAAATCCTTTATCAAAGTGAATTCCTAAGCCAAAAGATCAGTTTGTTGTAATACATGTTTAGCCTAATAAAGATGTTGATTAATTATCTCTTGAGCATGTAGAACCTCAACAGACTTAGCAAGTACTTGATTTAAGGTTTCCGCTGTAGTGGCCATTTGTGTTAGTGGCACTGTTCCGGCCACCGCTCCTCCCACTCCCAGCACAATGGCCACAATGACAGTAGCCTTAATTCCAAAGTCTCTTTTTGTCCTACCCACCTCCTCTAATTGGATTTGAGTCATAATGGTAATGGCGTAGAAGTGGGTAGCATTGACAATGGGCACCCAGATGGCTGTTTGTGAGTATCCCAGCCAGCATGCTATCGGGAGCTCATCTTGAGAGAGCAATTGAGGGGATCTCTGACATTGGAAGCATTAGTTACTAGAAAGAAGGGGGGTCGAACACAGACTGGGGTGGTCTTCAGTTAATTCGGTATTTTTGTGTCACATTTACAGCACTTCTTCCTGTCCATTGACCCGTTTACTTTTTATGGAAGTAGGTCCTGTTAAAAAGATGACCACCTTTAGGAGTGTCAAAGGATGCAAATCGTGACAATTAGAGGGGCCACATAAGTCCCAGTTGCTCATGATAGGGTCAGATCGAAAATGTATGGGATCTCTGAGAATATGCAGAGAAAGGTAGGAGACATCAAGTGCAGTGAGCTTCCACATACCAAGTTGTACTGGATAATCCGCAAAGCTAGAGGAGAAAACAGGCTGGCAACATTCCCATGGGGTGGGGAACCCTACAAAAGCGGACAGTCTGGACACTGCTGAACCTTAAGGCAAAGGTGGCCAGGATGTTGTTGGAAGAACTAATGGGTGTTTGTAATTAGTGAGTGGGGCAAGAAACTCCAAGCTTCTTGGTTCCGTTAGTAAGGTTGCCATGAAAGTCTCCCATGGTTATGCTATATAATTTTATACAGGGACTGAGGGAGGAAACATTTAGAGTAAAGCAGAGTATTTCTTCCATGGACCATATGCCTTCCAGTTTTCTATGTGCAGTTACTAGGTCCATAAAAAACAACCCCAAACTAGCATTAGAAGTAAACAAACTGGGTATACAGGGGATTCAATAGCCATGGGCAAAAGAATAGAGGGTAGTGGGACAAGGGCCTACAAATCCTCCACAGATGCAGAGCAAACAGCAGCATAAAGAGCAATATACATCACTCATCTGTACCTTCTTCCTTGGGCAAGTTTTCCTGGTCCATAGCAGGACGAATATCTCAGGGAGCTATTCATATTGGAGTGGTGCCACCCTTAAGTAAGATGCAAGCATACCCTTGCCCTTGGGTCAATAGGGGGCCTGGAGGTTGCCATTGGAGGGATATAAGATCCCTCTACTGTACCAGTGGCAGGGGGTGTCCTGTGGCAGGCAGTCTAGTGTTTGTAGGCTGGGCTTAATCCCTTATCTTCAAATCACAGGAAACTAACATGGAAAAGGATCTCCACCAAAGCAAGATTAGGATTTCTCTTTGCCTCTGGTGGTATTATTCAGGCCAAGAACTCTTTAAGGGTCTGGTTTGCTCTTTCCACTGTGGCCTGTCCCTGGGGATTGTAGGGGATTCCTGTCATATGGGAAATCTGCCAAGAACACACAAAAATCAGAAAGTTGTTATGACACATAGGCAGGGCCATTATCAGTTTCTATGGCCCAGGATACCCCCACGACTAGCATTGCCAATTTGAGGACCTTAATAACACTGGAGGCTCTTTCCACAGGCAATGCCAATGCATACACAAAGCCAGAGAGGTATCTACTATAATACTACATATCACAACTTGCCAAAGAGTGCATGATTTATCATTCATTTGCTGTATAGCATTGGGTATTAGACCTTGGGGGTTCACCCCAGCCCTCTGAAGGGGGCCTCAAAGGGGCAAGTGGCACACATGTAGTGTAGGACTTGGATAGATGTTTACACTGCAAAATTGGCAACTCTGGGAGCAACTTATGTAACCTCTGTGGTGATAAGTAAAATTGCTGGTGTAACATTCCAGCTTGTTCTAGCAAATCTACTGCAGCTATCATAATGGCATCAGTTATTATATCTCTCTTTGCCAAGACTCCTGGTAATTTGGAATGTGACCAAATATGTGACAAATACCAGGGCTCAGTTCTTTGATTTAAAATATCTTGTATTAAGAGCATGGTATTGGCTGTTGGGTTTAGGGAGTCCTTAACCCTTGAGAATGCCAACATTCTAGTCACCTGTACAGTGTGTTGACTCAAAAATATGTTGACAGGCTCATTTTGACATTCTACCAGGATTTTAAAGAGTGTCAATAATTCCCTTACTTGTGCAGAGTCAGGGTTGGGAATAACATACATTTTGTCCTTCTCTTCTTGTAGATAGATGCTATAAAGTCATCCTACACTAGCTCAGAATTGAGTATAATAAAGGGTTCTTTGTTTAGGGGTAGACTCACAGATCACAGTCCTCTGCATGAGTGGGGAACGGGAACTGAATCCAGCAGCCTAGAGAGAGAGACTGCAAGTTTTACATCTGCATTTATAGTACAAGAGACCACACCAAGTAGGCTGATATATTACAGGATATTGGCTGAAGTAGTTTCCACAGCACCTCCCCTTTTGTCTAAACAAGAGAGTTCTCAAGTCCAAATGGATCAAAGACCTCAACATAAAGCCAGCCAGCCACACTGAACATCGTAGAAGAGAAAGTGGGAAGTACACTTGAATGCGTTGGCACAGGAGACCACTTCCTAAATATAACCCCAGCAGCACAGACACTGAGAGAAACAGTTAATAAATGGGACCTCATGAAACTGAAAAGCTTCTGTAGATCAAAGGACATGGTCAATAAGACAAAACGACAGGTGGTGGTGGCACATGCTTTTGATCCTATCACTCAGGAATCAGAAGCAAGTTGATCTCTGTGAGTCTGAGGCCAGCCTGGTCTACAGAGAGTTCCAGGACAGCCAGGGCTACACAATGAAACCTTGTCTCAAAAAGCAAACAAAAAAGCTTAACGTAAGTACAGATCCACTGCACACATATCTGAATGAAGGAATCAAAGAATGAGGAATTAAAGAAAAAAAGTAAGTGAAGAAATCAAGAGCCATGTGAGCTCTTCAGAGGACAGTGTGTTTTTGTGTTTACAGTTATCCAGGTTGATCTTGGGCAGTAGCAGAGCTGTGTTTAGACATTTTAAATATAAGATTTCAGTATTAACATGGATGTCATGGCTTATGAAGAATAGTTTTGATTGACATGTTAGAAAAATAGACTGCACAGTGATTAACTACATCATGAGATGCTGTGCACACAGTGAGAAGAGTCTTGAGAAGAAAGCGTGTAGGGAGGGCATTGTAGGGAAGTAGTCAAAGTGGCTACATGTTTCATGTTATGGAGCTGGGCAATGAATCTGAAGTAGAGAAATAATTCTTTCACATGTGACTTCCTTTAGTCAGAGAAATCTAAAAGCAACACTTCTGAATACAAATCAGCTGGAAAAACAAGCAGAGATAGAGTATTAAGTTCTGTGTACTATCTCACGGACTGAATCATTCAACAAATATTTCTTGGATCTAGAACTTTCAGGTGACAGGCGCACCACTTGCATGTCCCTGCCTGCATGAACCCAGCTAAAACAAACAGGTAGATAGCTGAGATAGTGATAAACAGGGGACGCCAATGAAGATCAAATGGATCGATACTGACGTTGATGAGAAGAGGAACTGGTGAGGCAGGGGTACTCTGGCTGGGATGGAGCCGAAAGCAGCCACAAGAACTTTGTATAAGGATCTGGGGAGGAGGGTGTAGTAGGTAAAAGTACTTGCTTTGTGAGTATGAGGAATTGAGTTTGAATCCCCAGTGATTATGTGAAAAGCTAGCATGGTGGCATGCAACTGTCACCCCAGTGCTGTGTAGGCCTGGGGACAGGAGGATTACGGGCGGGGGGGGGCTTGTTGGTTGCTAGCTGAGTGCTAGGTATTGTGAGAGATCCTGTCTCAAGTCATAAGGTGGAGAGTGATGGATAAGGTAGAGTAAGGACATCTGACATTCTCCTCTGCTTTCACAGAAACACACGTGTGGGTACACGCGCACGCGCGTGCACACACACACACACACACACACCTCCACACAACAGCATGCATAGAGATGACAACCCTAAAAGGGTAGAATAGCCACAACTCAGAAAGAAGACCACAGTAGGTGAGAGAAAAAATGAACAAAGCCAGGTCCTCCCAGGCTTAGATGTTGGGATTTCATTCTGAAGTGAGATGTGTCATTAAGTTTAAGCAGAGGAGAGGCATAATCTGATTTATATTTCTGAATTGTTTTTTCTAATTCCTATCTGGAAAAGAAGGTGATGGATTAGGAGGAGGCTGTCTCCGAGAGATCATGGCTTTCAGTCTGTGCTAACAGTTAAGACAAAGAAGAGGACAAGATGGGCAGTAAGTTGATAGGTAGCATGAAAGATCACAGGGTACAAAGGCAACTTAGCAGGTCAAAGAGTCCCTTCTTTCCCCAGCAATCTTCTGTGTCTATAACCTAGGAGCTTTGTGGACCCTAAGTTTCAGGGACTTCCTGGTACTTGTCAGTTATTTTACTTCCTAGTCCAAAAAATCCTCCCTGCAGAATGGAAATGCTTCAGTTCAGAGGTTAACACCACAGCACACAAGGTAAATGGAGATCCTCCACCATGCACTTCTGCCGAGATGGGCCACAGAACCAAAAGCACAGGGCCCAGCAGCCATAGACAGAAACTTCTTAAACTTTTAGTCAAAATAAGTTTTCCTCCTTTTGTTTGTCTCAGGTATTTTGTCATAGAAATGAAAAGCAAATACAAATATGATTTTATTCCTTTAAGTCTGGAGAGATGGATCAGCAGTTAAGAGCACTGGCTGCTCATCCAGAGGTCCTGAGTTCAATTCCCAGCACCCACATGGTGGCTCACAACCATCCATAATGAGATCTGGCACCCTCTTCTTGTATGCAGGCATACATGCAGGCAGAACACTGTATACATAACGAATAAAAGAACCTTAAAAAAAGAATGGGAAAAAATGAAAGTGGAACCATTTAGTAAAGGAAATTAAGATTATTTTCTTAGGCACAGTGATTCCAGTATTCATCTGGGTGAAGATTTACAAAATAGTAAAGAGAGTTTAAATAGGTTGAATCAAATTTTGTAACAGTCCAAGGCTGAATAGACAGCTTACAGAATTAAGAATTAAGTTGTGAATCTTCGTGATTGGTTGACTCTAATCAGGCAACTGTGAGAACACTCCCTTCAGACCTTCCAGCTTTATTCTTCATTGTCATAACTAAAATGGTCACAGATGACTACTTTAGTTCTGACAACTTCACTATAATCTTTTACGAAATGACTCAATGTCCTAAGGGGATTGTTTAGTGTGAATTTAGATTGCTCATGTTGCGTTTCAAATATATCAAGTACAAATCTCTCTTCAAACAAAAGAAATGAAGGATATTTAGCAATCTAATTTTCTTCCTGTCTTGTTTTACATGTGAAGGGTGTGGTACATTCACCCATGTGTATGCACAAGAAGGCAAGAGGAAGATGTTATCTTAATTAGAGTTTTTATTGTTGTGAAGAGACACCATGACCATGGCTACTCCTATAAAGGAAAACATTTAATTGGGTCTGACTTACAGTTCAGAGGTTTAGTCCATTGTCATCATGGCAGGAAGCATGGTAGCATCCAGGCAGACATGGTGCTGAAGAGTAGCTCGGAGTTCTACATCTGGATCCACAGGCATCAGGCAGACAGAGTGACACTGGATCTGACCTGAGCTTCTGAAACCTCAAAGCCTGCTCCCAGTGACACACTTCCTTCACTAAGGCCACCCCTCCTGGTCCCTCTCAAGCAGTGTCACACTCCCTATGGACCTATGGGGGCCATTCCATTCAAACCATCCCAGCTGTCAAATGTCTTCCTCTGTCACTCTTTATATTTTTTTGGTGGTGGGCAGGCAGAATTTTCTCATGAAAACTGATAGTTTCAGGTAGGCTGACTGGCCAGCAAGCTCTCAGCATCAGCCTGTCTTTCTCCCCCAGTGCTGGGATTTCAGGTACTCATGACCATACCTGGCTTTTATATGAATGCTGGAGATTTTAACTTGGATCCTCTTTCTTGTTGTAGCCACACATTAGGGTGACATCTGTCAAGGTCTAGACTTGACAGGGTTGACACATTCCAGGCTAGGGGTGTGTGGATTAGAAAAATTAGATAGGAAGAACAGAGATATGAAAGAAATACAGAGACATAGGACAGAACTGGGAAGGCAACTCAGTGAATACTGGATTCCAAATTCTCCCACGTTTAATTTTTATATGCTTTTATACCCCAATACAAAAGGGGGGAAGAAGGCAAAAGACAAAGACTGCTTTAACATAACACAAAGAACAAACAATAATTACTTGCTTCAATACTTGAAATATCAAGTAACTATAACCTTTAGTTAAGTATTCTGTTGTTTAGGCAGGATGTGTAATGACCACACCTTAGACCAAGCATCCTGTAGGCATCCATTTCCTGGACCTGTCTTATCCTTGAAAGAGCAGGAGTAGGCTTGAATTCTTTGACCCTTGGTCAAAGTGGAGTAGATCCATCTCTATGGGCCGTCTTAATATACAAAACACCAAGTAACCACGTCCTAAGTCAGTATATCTTGTTTGTAGCCACTCCTTAAGTCAGATTTCTTTTCAAAAGCTATGAAAGAGCAAGAGTAGGATTAAGCTCTCTGATCTTTAGTCAAGGTGGTGCAGACCCACTTCTGTGGTATACTGATGTGAGATTTCCCTCTGTATACTATGAATGTTTTATTACCATTGGTTAATAAAGAATCTGCCTTGGCCTATAGCAGGGAATAATATATCCAGGTTGGAAGAGATATAGATAGATAGAAAGTAGGCAGAGTTAAAGACATGCCATGTAGCTGCGGAAGGAGGAAAACGCTAGAAATTTTCTGGTAGGCCACAGCCTCATGGATTTACACAGATTAATAGAAATGTGTTAATTTAAGATGTAAAACCTAGCTAGAAATATGTCTAAGCTATTGGCTAAACAGTGTTGTGGTTAATATAGTTTCTGTGTGATTATTTGGGTCTGGATGACCAGTAAGGAACAAGCAGTCTTTGTTTACATAATAGCACCAATGTGAGCCAGCTGCATCCACATAAAACCTGAGAGAACTTGGCAAGGAATTCTAGACATTGAAAAAAAACACAGAGTTAAGCATGGCTTCTTGTTAGCAGCATTTTCTTGGGTAGGCTCTTTTTGCTAGAGGCAAGCAGAGGTGTGATTCTTGAGGTTTCCTGATTCAGTGTTAGCAGCAAAAACTGTGTGGCTCCTTTAAGAGTCGACTTCCTGGTTTGTGCTGGTCCTGTTACAGAGCACTTAAATGGGGTCTTTGAGCAGCTTGTTACAAATTGCTTAAAGGCAACATAGACCTGCTGGTCCCTGAAGCTGGGGTAGTGAACATTGCTTGCAGAGGCAGTGAACATGCTTCCACCATGTTGGACTGGGTGGAGAAAACAGGCAGGGCCGTGGAGTTGGTCCTCGCAATGTCCGCTTAGCATTTTTTTTAAAAAGGCCCTCCTGGTCAGAAAATGATTACGAATACACAATAAGACAGATTCAGATGAAAAAGACCTCTGAATAGGTCACAGTGTTGTATTATTGTACATGAGCTTAAGAGAAAGAAAAAATAGGGAGCACAGATAGTCATAGATTAAAGGAGTAAAGATAATAAAATAAATATTAAAAAGAAATAGAGTAAAAAAAGCCATGTAAAAATGAAAAATACACAGAGAGTCTGGATTATGTATATTATTGTGTTTTTTTAAGTTTTTGATTGCAGAGAGACATTTGATTCTGGCAATTTCTAAATTAAACCAACATAAAGGAATATTAACTTCAAAATTTGGGTCTAAGGGGGCTAGGGAGATGGCTCAGTGGTTAAGAGCACTGACTGCTCTTCCAGAGGA
>LOJH01030477.1:1953-17098 GCA_001685095.1 Ellobius talpinus | reverse complement strand
GTAATAAATATACAATTCTATTCCATACTATGTGTCTGCCCACATGTCTCCCACCCACGTGCCGCCGCCGCCAGGACTCTGCTCTGTCAGGGATTTACTGCCACCTGCCCACCGCGGCTACTCAGACATTTTTTAAAAAATCATAAAAGTTAGTGTCACTTGAATGCCACTTCTAGTCACAGATCAGTCAAATCTCAGGGACAGAAATGGAACTGAATGACTGGTATGAGATTATTATACACTAGTGATGTTCTCAATTTATCATGGACCCAATATGACGGAAGCCTCACACCTCTCAAAGGGACACATACTTGCAGAGTAGTTTGTCAAGAAACCCTAAGGAGGAATAAGAGAGACTACAAGCAAACTATTCTCACCCACAGAAACCAGACTGCTGCAACTTTGCAACATCCAGTCTCTGTACAAAGACCTCTGAGCAGAGTCCAGGTATTTCCCTTCTCCTGGGGGAAGTCCAGTCACACCACTGGTGTCAAAAGACCACAAAATTAAACACAACAGTTAGAAAGGTTTTGTTGGTGCACACCTTTAATGCCAGAGGAGGCATTAATGAGGAGCCAGAGGTGGGTAGAACTATGAGTTCCAGTCTAATCTGGTCTTCATGGTTAGTTTTGAGCCAGGCGATGATGATGATGATGATGATGGAGGAGGAGGAGGAGGAGGAGGAGGAGGAGGAGGAACAGAAGAACAGTAGTTTGGTCATCTGTCTAGGGACAGAGTGCTTTTCTTTGAATAAGGAGAGGAGAGAAAAGACTATTGAAGACATTTTTCTGATATAGATGAGTGATTATAATTATTTACGAGATGCATTTAGTACTATCCTAAAAAATAATACTTTTTCAAATTTTTTCCTCAGATGCATCCAACATAGGGTTCCTCTGTGTAGCCCCAGCTATTCTTAACCTTGCTCTGTAGACCTGGCTGGCAAGAAACGCCTGTCTCTGTTTCCCAGATGCTGGAATTAAAGGCGTTGCCACCACCACCATGTGGCTTTTAATGCCTTTTCTAACTGTTAAAATATGGTGACTTAATACCATAAAAAAAGCATACCGTGCTTTTTCAGGCTCTAAGATGCACATTATCTTTTTTTTTTTGACATAGGGTCTCACTATGAAGCTCTGACTGTCCTGGAACTCAATATGGAAACCATGCTGGCCTCCAACTCACTGAGGTCTCTGGCTGTCTTTGCCTGTCTCTGCCTCCCCAGTGGTGGGACTAAAGGTGTGTGCCTCCAAGCATGTCAAAAACATTTTTCAGAAAGCTGTATTTACATTAGAGTCCACACATCTCAGATGAAAAAATAATGGTAAAAAATGATAAAAAGTTTTCTTTTATATGTTTACAGTCATAACTATGGAAATTGCAAAAAACTATACTTTCCGATTCAATTACATTCTCAGGCGTTCTTTCCTTGACGAATATATAAAAGGTCTCCAGGCGTCAAAGTCCCTTATTCTATACCATTCTGTTGAATAGGGAAGTGGTTTAACATGGAAGTTAGCCGGGATAAATACAAATTTAAAAAGCCTGGCCCTTTCCACCGTAGCAAAGAGAATCGTGTTTGCAAATATCAACACATAAATTCAAATACTCTACTACATTATTTCTATAGTAATATTTTGGGAATAAAGATCAATAAAAAAGAATAAGGACTGGTCCAGTCTTATTATGTAAAATTTATCGACAAGGGAAGACATTCACAGCAGAATTTCAGAGCCGGCTTCCTTATGTAGAGCAGGGAAACTACTCGCACGCACCCCTGGGCCCTTCCCTCCTGGGTCACAGCCCCGCAGCTCCTCTGACCTGGGAGGTTCCAGGGCCGCCGGGCTGCGGTTCCCCCACTGCGCTGCTGACTGCTGACTTTCCCAGGCCGCCCCTTGCGGCGACTGCGGCTCCGGGGAGTTTTCGCGTCCCTGCGACACTCGCCGCGTCCTCCGCACTCAGATCTGCACCACTCGGTTCCACAAGGTGCAGGCCCCCTAGTAACGACAAGGAATGGACACTCGACACTTCCGGCTTTGCAACCTAAGTCCACTTCCGGGTCCTCTTACACTGTTTCCCAGCTTCCGTTTACGTCACTACTCTAATTCCTCCCACTTCTACATCTCTTTTGTTCCCCAACACTCAAGTTCCAACACACCCTACCAAACGCTTTTCCAGTAGAAAGTCTTCGTCCCACTGAGACCGGTCCCGCCCACTCCGTCTCAGGCTGACTTCCACACAGCTCCAGCTGTCAGGCTGCCCTGGACCCGTTCTGCACAGCCTCCCTACATGCTTGCTGCCAGCCTAGACTAGAAGTGATCTAGGAGGACACTGCATCCGCATGTCTGACCCCACAGTAAGTTCTGAACCTTTCAGATAAAAGACAGGCAGCCTAACCCCGACTTGACTACCAGACTCCCGGGTTACATACTTAACCAAACGATAACACGCTAAATTAAGATGCCAGCTTCCCATAGCCAACACAAACATAACAAGCCCAGACCAAATTCTGACATTTTGATTTTGGGAGAAGCATTTCAGGAACTTGGATTTTGAAAAGAAATAGGTGTCTTATGTTCGTGGTGAGTCTATTCCTAATAGTCCACCGGTGAGTTCCTCCCGCGCTGTACTGCTCTCACCACTAGATGGTGGTCTTGTCTTTTACTCACTCAGAAACAAGTTTGTCTTCTGTGATGCATGCTAAGGACACTTTGAGATAAAAGATTTTTTTTAAGGCGGTGGTGAATACAGAAACTCTTGCTGTTCCAGATGCAGAAAATAATTAAGGTTTGTGGTTCCTGGCCTAAAAACGTCAGTTACACCATCCCATGTATGGCTCTGGGAGCACTGAGGAAAATGAGGAGGAAAGGGAATGAGAAGGGAAAGATGAGGAAGGGCTAAGACACAGCATTCTCTAGACTCCATGAAGCTGCTGTAATCAGTAACCAACAGCAACTCTACTTACTTGCGTTGACCTCACACTAGACCACAATCAGTCTAGGAAGGGAAAAGGCTCACAGGGCCCACTCTTTACCTCTCAAATGGTGGCTGTGAATGGATTGTGGAAGAATCATTGCCTTTAGCTGTAGTCCTCTGCTGGGCTTGGTAGGCTACGACACATAGCTCCAAATCCACAGTATCACAGATGGGCCTGGTTAATTTCAGGGGATCCCAAGCAAAATCAATAGAGATTAACACAACAGAGACATTTGTTGGAATTGTGGACTAAGATAGTAGACATGTAGGAAGTGGCGCATAAATAGTATTCGAGGCGCGCGCGCACGCGCGCGCACACACACACACACACACACTTAGGTGCGTATACACACATATATATATGTATGTGAGTGTGAAATAGTTAATAATAGAGAAAAATTACTTTTGGTTTTCCAGTTGGGTTTTCTCTTTGTAACCCTTGCTTTCCTTGAACTCCCTTTGTAGACCAGGCTGGCTTCAGAATCTCAGAGATCTTCCTGCCTCTGCCTTGGGTATGCTAGGATTAAATTGCCCTGTTCAGAATTTTTTTAAAAAATGACCATATAAGTTAGTATCTTTTTTTGCTTGTATAAATATTTGTTGGGGTTAATTTTTTATTTTTCCAAGACTGGGTGTCTTTGTGTAACAGCACTGACTCTCCCAGTAGTCTCTTTATACACAATGATGGCCTCAAACTTACTGAGATCCACCTATATCTGCCTCCATTATGCTGGAATTAATGGAGAATGTCACAGAGGCCTGCTCATAATTTGGTTAATATTAGGTAATACTAAGAGTCAGGGGGAATCTTCTTTTTTTGCTTCAAGAAGATTCTTTTTAATCTATTTTATTTGTGACAACATTTCACTGTGTGGTCCTGACTGTCCTGGAACTGTAAATACCAGGCTGGCTTTGAACTCTCAAGTACTGAGATTAAAGGTGTGTGCCACAACTACCCAGATGTCAAGAAATATTTTAAGTAACTTTGATGTTAGTTTTTCTCTGAAATTCTGTTATAATCCTGTCAATCTGGTTTTCGGGTTGTATTAAGGGTGGCGTTTTATATCTGCTTCAGTCACATTGCTACTGATGTTCTGTCTACATATTTATTTCATGTTGTTGAAATTTGGTGTCTTATATTCACCTGGAAATTCATCTATTTCATTTAAAATTTCAATGTAGTGTAATAGAAGTTTTTAAACAAGAGATTCAGTGGATCTCTCATTTCTATCATGTAGGCTGTTCAGTTACCTTGGGTAACTGTCAAGACATGTTAACGAGCTAAGTGGTAGAGACACACACCTTTAATTCCAGCACCCAGGAGGCATAGCTAGGCAGATCTCCGTGAGTCTCAGGACAGACTGCTCTATGGGGTGAGTTCCAGGTCAGTAAAGGGTGCATAGAAAACCCTATCTGAAAAAGGCATAATAACACAAAGTTATGTATAGTTGACAAGGTCAGGAAAACCTTTTAACCCAGCACTCAGGAGACATTGCCAAGGGGAACTCTGAATTCAATGTCAGCAAAGTCTACATAGTGAGTCTCAGACAGCTGGAATATTGGAGACCTTGTCTCAAAATAAAGTAAATTGCTCCCTGAGGAGTAATGTTTATGGTTCCAGAAGTACCTTGCAAGGTTCCAAAGGAGGAAGCCAACCAACAGCCCTAGCCAGCTATGATGCTTATGAACCACATCAACTGTCATTCTGGCACAATAGACATAAGAATGTAGTAGTGGCACGCATACCTTGGTGGTAACCAACATCTCTTTCATTGGACTTAAGACCCTCTTAACAAAAGAGAAATCATGACTGGTACTGGAAATCCAGCTTCTGACTGGTGCTGATAAAGACATGAATCTTGGAGGACAACAAGCAATCACTACTTTACTAATCCACTATAATCGCTAACAAGTAACTAAACATTTTTCTTTGAACCCACAGGTAAACTTATTCTTCACCCCTCATCAAGGAAACATCTCTTTTCAACAGAAACCACTGCAAAAATCCACAACTAATCAAAATGCAGAGATGTGCAGCCCAGACCCACTGAATACATCTCTAAAACACTCCTGTATCATTTATGAAAAGGGGCTATAAAGATTAAAAGAGGCAGAGGACCAGGGAGTTTGGTGTGAGATTGTGTCCCCTAGTATACTAACTAGTCAGTGTTCCCTAGAGCAACAGAACTTATAGAATGAACACACACACACACACACACACACACACACACACACNCATCCACACAAACACATACACACACACCACACACTACACCACACAGACACACACGAATGACTTACAGGCTGCTGTGCAGATAATCCAACAATGGCTGGCTGTAACAGAAAGTCCAAAAATCCAGTTAGTTGCTTAGTTTACAAGGCTGGATGTCTTGGCTGGTCTTATATATATGCAGGAATCCCAAAGGAGTAGGGTCCAATGCCAGTGAAGAAATGAATGTGCTACTAAGAAAATGAGCCAACAAACAGGCAATGAGCAAAATGATTCCTATTTCCACGTCCTTATATAGGCTTCCAGAAGAAGGTGTGGCCCAGATTAAAGATGTATCATGGAGCCTCTCTATTCTGACCAAAGATGTGTCCTTCAGTTTCAAGATGTGTGTTAACGGCATTTATCTTCATATCTCAATGTTACAAACTAGGAGTGGATTCAGTTAATTCAAAAGAAACAAAAATATCCTCACAAGTGTGCCCTCCATTTCTGAATTGTAGTTTGTTCCAGATGTAGTCAAGTTGACAAACAAGAAAAACCATCACACTTAGCAATGCTAGATCTTTGTCTATAAAATCTTACCAACATGACCTCCCAAATGTAAGCTGAACAAAGACAAGAACAATGAACATTCAAAAGTGGATGGGGAGGATTCCACAATGCCTCAGCTCTACACAGAGAATTATAGCAACTGGGGGATGCTTGGAGCAAGAGAAATAATATCCCCCAGGAAAGAGCACACTAATTGGTTATTCAATACAAAATGGTCAGCACTGAAAGCACACATCCAATTGACATTATATGGACTGAGCATTTTATTTACAATTATGAATGTATACACATAGACATATATGTATACAGTAAACATTAATGAAAAAGATAACATGAATTTGAATGCAAGCATAGATGGTATATAGAAAAATTTGTAGAAAGGACAGTGGGAAGAGAAATGTCCTAATTATATAATAAGTTCAAAATTATAAATCTGAAAAAGTGAAACTAAAATAAAACAAATGAATAAACAATTACAAACCCAGACTAAAACCAAATAAACAAACAAGTATATACCTATCAGGTAAATGCAGACTAGGACTCCTTTAAGTTTCCATGCTGCCCTAGCTACAATGACAATAATCAGGAACAGAAATGATAACTACTGTTGGTATAAATGTTGGGAAAGGAGATCAAACACTGAGAATTAGAACAATTAGAGAATGAATTTATGAAGTCAGTCTGGTGTTCTCAAAATAATGACTAAATAAAAGAAGGAAAACTAGTCTGCTATCTAATTACTGCACTGATGTGTGACACTATTTCTGTGACAAACAATGGCAAACATCTTCTAAAAGAGATAGGGAACCAATGAAATCCAAGTCTGTCTTGGTGAACCAGTGCGATTCTTTTTGTTTTCTCTATTAGGGGTGTTTTGTCTGCATGTATATCTGTGCACCACGTGTGCTCCTAGTGCTAGCAGACCCAGAAGAGGGCATTAGATACCCTAGAAATAAGAATGTAGATTGAGTGCCCATGTAAGGGTACTGGGAATTCAAAGTGAGTTTTCTGAAAGAGCAGACAGTGCTCTTAACCACTGAGCCATTTCTAAAGTCAAGTGGACCAATGAATTTTATTGGGGTGACTTTATTGGGTGTGGATGAGGGTTTACTTACAGAAGCAGAAAGGACTCAATGTCAGCTGTGTCATCCTGTGAGGGTGATGGCTAATGAAGCTGGAAACCTGGGGATCACAGGACAGCTTGTAGGCAGCTCAAAGGAGGTTGGAAGTGTCTTTCAAGCCACTCATTACCTCCTCCAGGTGTAACATGAATAATAAAAACCGAGAGACAGATATTGGGGTTCAGAAAATCAGAAGCAGCCATCCAGTAGAGAGCTCCTACCTCTATAGAAACTTCAGACTGAAAAGAGTGAGTTCCTCTCTCGTCCCACCTTATATTCCTCACTAGTGCTGGTATTAAAAGTATCCATCACCACTGCCAGGCCTATATGGATAACTATTGTGGCTGCTGAGATTAAAGGTATGTGCCATCACTGCCTGGTCTATAAGGCTGACTAGTGTGCCTACCTTTGCACGCTGATCTTCAGGCAACCTTTATTTATTAAAATAAAAATAAAACCACTGTATTTCCCCTTTTTGTCTAAAATTAAAAAGAGTATGATTAATATAATAAAAAGTATGTACAATAAGTACAATAACGATATTCAATATATACAGGTAATAAATACATTATCAATGCCTAATCCATTACACAAATTTAGAGAAAATACTCCATTATCTATACTATCATGGTGAGTCCAAAATGTTGTATCTAATTCACTTTCTGTTATAATTTCCATTATCAAATAATATTGCAATGTCTCTCAAGCTTTTACATTTTACACCTCTTTAGTGACTTTCTTTTCTGAGTCTTGTAAACAAGGAAAACTGTAACTATAACTATCTAGTCTTCAATGACCTCAGAGACTCTAGAAGACAATAATATTAACTAAGTAAACAGGATATGCAAGCAAGTGATTTCCAAAATATGTGAGAAATAACAGAAATAGCTGGTTGCCTGGACAGGCACCCACTGTTCCTCTGCAATGTTGGGGCATACAACTTCAGCCTAAAGGTCTGGAATATTTGACAGGCTTTGCTATTAAAACAGGATTTTTGAAGGATGGTTGCACCTTGTCTTGGCAAGGTTTGGCAGTCACCCTCTTTTGTGTCCTGCTTGTCCAATTAGGACAGCATACTGTCAGTAGTCAAGGCAAGGGCATTTTCTTACTTAGTGGCTAGCTTTTGCTACAAAAAAGTAAATTCCATATGGAGTTTCTTTGGTGTCCATTTTCTTCCCATGTAGATTGGTGCTACCAGGAACAGACATGTCTCATTGTCATAAAATGAACCTATGTTACTAAAAAAACTTAAATGTCATATTCTGTAGATCTCTAATTTATTTGAATATGTCCTGTCTACCTAAAATATATCTCTCATTAACCTTGAAAACATACCTAATATGACTACAAGTTTAATTGTAACAGGTGACTAATTTAATAACCTACATTTTCTTATTACTCTAAAGAGTTGGTAATAATAACTTTAAAGAACTAGAAATTTGTATTACATTGTTAAATAAGCTGTATAGGTATGATTTCTTGAACAAGATTAGAAACATATTACAGTATGTTTTAACAAAATTAATCTCAAATTTGTATCAATATATTAAGTTTGTATACAATATACTGAAGTCCAATCCAATTTTTAATACTAATAGTTGCTTTTTAAAAGTAGATTCAATAATCTACCTTCCTATCTTATAATATTTATATCTTCCCATTTTTTCAGAGTAGATTCAATAATCTACCATTTAATTCTATCCTAGCTATATCCCCCTTTGTTCTTTTCAAAACAAGAACTCCTAATCTAGTTTCTCTTGTTCAACTTTCCTCACGACTGTAACCAATACAATTCATAACCAACCCTGCTAAACAATTACAAATATCTATAACCCACTGAATGACCAAGTACCACTCACCCTACCTCTTGTGAATGTGGACTTCATATTCTTAAATTTACTTACTGATGTCTGGGGAAGATGGCATCTTTAGGAAATCCTGAAAAGAAAACTTTGGGCTAATTGTCAAGTCCTGGTAGAGATAGCTTTGTCATTTTTTGTCCAGTCTGTGTGTAATGGGAAAGTGCAAGACTTGTCTCAAGTCCCAACAGAGTAGTCTGTGAGGCTGGATCATCTCAAACTAACCACTTTGAAATCATTCTGAGCAGTTTTTAGGACAAAAGCCGATATTTAGGTGGTGGTTTTCAGGTTAGTAATGTTAATATAGTCCTGGAAGAATTGTAATTGTGGGGTCCCATCCTCCTTTTGGAAACTTCAACATTCTCTGTTAGGCATGATCATGGTTCATGTCAGAAAACTATTGACAGAGACTCAAACCTGAAATAATGTACATGAAGGTAGATGAGAATTTTTTCTAGAATTAGTATGCTATGTGAATTTTAATATCATGACAAAAGTTTAAGTACATATATTAATTATATAACTTATAAAATATTTACACATTAAGAAAAGTGATTAAAAGTCAATATATAACCAAAGTTTTATGAGAATAGTGTCTATAATATGGCCCTTAAATACTTGTTTTTCTTCTGTCCCATATCAGATGACTCTTCTGACATGCCACAGAGATTTTGAATTACACTTTAATAAGCATTCTTGGGTTTAGAGAAGGAGTGAGCCACCCTCCAATTCAAAAGCCAACTTTGATCTTTAACTGGGCTGGGACAGCAAAAGACCAGTTGCATTATATGTCTGTAGAGAATAGCAGAAACAGACATTTAGGAAGATTTATGAAATTTTATTCTAATAAAAATATGATATACCAACAGGCCAATTTACCCTTTTTCTTGAGACATTTTTCTGGATGATTTGCCCTTTTCCTTCAGATGTCTCCTTTGTCCAGCAGTCTTTGGATTCCTTAGTTGGATGCCTTTATTCTCTGAAAATACAGTAACAAAAACCTTCCTTAACCCTAATTTTGGGAAGATTGAGTATATCTGATCAAATGAGAAGCATTTTTTATTTTTATAGGTTATTTTAGATTTAGCAGACATGTTGTTTGATGAATTATCATCTCTTCTAATTAAGGGGTCTCTCTTGTTCAAATAGAATCTTTATCAATTTTGATGGTATCCATAGCTTTTCTTCTCCTGTGGAAACAAAAGCAAAACCTCTTCTACAATGTAACACATGTTCTGGTTTCCATTCTGAGGTCAGTACATCTTTAAAGTATACCAGCTGATTTAATTCCATAGTTTTGCTATTATCCTATGTCTCTTTGTAGCTGTTGTTCATTTCTCATTAGCATTCAGAAAATTCAAAGTTAATAAAGCATTATGTAATGTATTTATTTATAGGGTCTTTATCACCCTGTTCTGTTTATTCAACATATTCTTTAGAGTTTGAATTGATCTTTATATAATTGTCTGCCCTATGGGTTGTGTGGTATACCTGTAACATGCTTTATATGATAATAAATAAAAAAAATTTTCATTTTCTTATAGGCATATGCTAGAGCATTATCTGTCTTAATTTGTACAGTTATACCAATGATGATCATAAGTTCTCGCAAATGTGTGGTTACTGACTCAGCCTTTTCTAAACTCAAAGCAGTTGTGCATTGAAAACCTGAATAGGTATAAATGATGTGATGTACATATTTTAGTTTTTCATATTCTAAAGAAAATGGAACACATTCATCTGCCAGTACCATTCCTTTGAGTACCCTTTGGGTTACTTCCTTCAGGTAGTGGTGTTCAGTTGCATAAAGAACAAGTAGGACATTTCCTTTTATTTTTCTTATCATGTTGCCATGTGATAGAAAAGTCTTTTTTTAATCCTTTCCTATTGGCATTTTTTTTAAAATGAAATTCTGAGTCATTCAGCACATTTATAATCAATAATTTATCAATTTTTTCATTGCCATGTGCTAGAGGCCCTGGCAGACCTGTATGGGATTGGATGTGTATTATGTGTATATGGGATAATTCCTAGTCCTAATTATTTCTTGTCACTGAATAAATAATAAATAATAAAGTCAATTCTGTGTCAATTCTGTTTCAATATACAAAACAACTCTTTCTGTATGTTACAAATCATTATGTTAAGAAATTCTTTAAAATTCCTTAATACCATGAGAATAACATATAACGCTAACTTTTGGACAGAACCATAATTGCTTTGATCCACTTTCTTATATATTCTGATTTGTAACCTGTATTTCCTTATTTATTTGCATCAGTATAGTAGGGGCTCCAATTTTTGGTATTTCCTATATAATGCAATCAATGATCTAGCTAATTCTCTTGATAAGTTGAGTTCTCCTGCTTTTGGGATATTTGTTGTTAATCTCTCACAAAAAAATTACTACATGCTCTTTTCCAGGTTTTACTTTTTTCATAATTTGTTAATTTTATCATTATTAAAAGGTACTATAATTTATGTTGGCTCTATTCTAGCTAATTGACAAAGTCTCAATTTTCCTTTTAAAATTAACTTAGTAACCTTTTTCAAGTAAGTTTTTAATTTGTTACTCAATTTATGTGTTATAAAGATCCATTTTAAGATAGTATCTTCCCTCTGTATTAAAATTCCTGTAGGTGAATGCTTAGAGGGCAATATAACCAGAATGCATTTAAGTTTTGGATCCACAACACATGTGCAATCTGTATTTTCTCTTCTACCAAAGCTATTTTTTTTCTCAGATTAAGAGGATAATTTCCTGGGACTATTTAAGTACTTGTCATCATCTAAGGCTTTGTTTCAATTAATTAGTCTATCAGGTTTTATACCAATAGTGGGATGTAGATAGGAAATGTATTCTTGTAATCTTTGAAGGTCATTAAGAGTCTGCACTCAATTTCTCCTAATTTGCACATTTTAGGGTCTAAAATTTTGTAATCTATTTTACAGCCTAAATAATAAAATCTCTTCTTTTTTCAGGAGCAACAAGGCAAAGTTTTCTTTACTTCTTGAAACATTCTTTCTTAAGTATCTATATTTGAATCATATATTAAAACGTCATCCATGTAATGGTAAAGTATAGATTCAGGAAATTGTTTATCTATTATTTCAATGGCTGACTTACAAAATACTGGCACAGGGTAGGGCTTTGAACATTCCCTGTGGGAGAATCTTTCATTGATATCTTTAGCAGCTGAGAATTATTATAAGTAGGCACTCTTAATGCAAAATTTTCTCTTTTTGTAAAGTTATAGTAAAGAAACACTGTTTTACATCAAAAGATATACGAGACCATTCTTTTGGCAAGAAAATGATCTGTAGAGAGATCATTGACTGTATCACCTTATTAACAGCTCTCTGTTACCATTTTCCATTTTCTAGATTTCTTTTTAACAAATACAGAAGAATTTCAAATACTGTTTGATTCTTCAATATGCTGAGCATCTAGTTACTCCTGTACCAGCTGTTCTGAAGCCTACAGTTTCTCTATTGCTTAAGACCATTGCGTAACCCCTACAGGTTTGTCTGTCAACCATTTTAAAGGGAGGGCTATTGGTGCCTTTGAAAGATCAGCAGGTGTTGTGCCCTGTTCTTGTACAAACTGGATGGTCAGTGACTATTCTTTATAGTATCTTGTAATATTTTTCTGAGAAACACACTTTAATTTACTGTTTGTTTCTAAGATTGGGGTGATGTTAATCTGAGTATTCCATTGCTGTAACAAATTACATCCCCACAAATTCATTGCTATATTAGCCAGATATAGTTTTAGTATTCCTCTCTGATCTCTTACCCTATACATTTGACCCATCTTATGCTCTACTTTACCTGATATAAAGTTCTGATCCATAAAAACTTAACATTTACCTCCTGAAAAGGCCAATTGGTATGCCAAGCTACTGATGCAATTATTGTTATATATCCATACTTATATCTGCCAGATCTTCGATGACACTGTCATTTATTCATATTAATTTTGGTCTTTGCTCATTTATAGAAGTTTGTCAAAGTACTCATTCTGAATGGATTATTCTTAGAAAAAAACATTGTTTTTTTAAGAATGTCCTTTCTACAATCCCTTTTAAGGTTATGTTGTTTGCCACAATTATAACACTTGATGTTTTGATTTTTCCTCAAACCTTTGAAAATCATTTCTCCTATCCATGCATCATCATGTTCATGAGATTCAATATTAATTGAATGTCAAATGCATTCCTCCAAAAATACTGACCTTGCCTTTAACAACCTAATTATCCCTTTGCATAGAGAATTGGCATTTTCAAAAGCCAAAGTTAGCTTCTGAATTTGGTATCATTCTATTTACTGTTGAAGTCAATCTTTGTAAGAAATCTGTAAAGGCTTCTGTAAAGTTTAACTTTAGCAAATGACTCAATTTTCTTTCCTATTTCTTCAGTTCTGTCCCAAGCACTTAAAGCTGCTGTGCTGCATAAATCCAGGGTGTGGTCATCATATACAGCCTGCCTTTCTACAGTAGCATAGTCTTCTCCTGCAAGAATTTGATTTTGGGAGATTTCCCTACCTCTAACTTTACTTCATTGTTCAGTAATCTTATCCTCTTCTCTGAACCAGGTACTTCATTGTAATTGTGGACCAGGCTCTAAACAACTTTAAACAAATCTATCCAGACTGACTACATGTTTAACATTTTCTTCACAAAAGGTGAATGCATGTCATATGAGACTGTTGCTTCCTTGAATCCCCTTAAAATATAACATTGGCACAGAAGTCTAGTTAGCTGTAACAGAGCCCCTGCCATTTGTCATTTCCTGTAAGATTACTGGGTATATTAAGGTTGATGGTCTGTAACCCTTAGGCTTAGGCTGTTCCTTTCTACTCTTATAACACAATGCTGAAATTGACTCTATTTAATTCCTGTCTGGATTTGAAAATCTCTGTGATCTATTTTATTAGGTTATTCTAAGGCCTGTATCTTAGCACTCAGATTAACCAATTTTTTCAGTGGTAAGACAAAAACAATAAAGCTGATAATGTTTAGTTTTGAGCTGCTGAGGTAAGATATCATTGGCTGAGGATTTGGGAAGTGGATTTGGGGAGCAAAAGCTGGAGAGATGCTTGGTCTTAGAAAGTTCCTGGGTGGCTGGGAGAGGAGGCTTGCTCCTGCTGCCTGAGTGTTGGGAAGCAGAGTCAGGGCAATGCCGCCTTCTACCCATACCCTGAGCTACAGAGTGGAGATTCTCTCGGAGACCAAACAAGCCAATAAAATAATTAATGAGAAGATCCCCGATGGAGTTAGTGTTGGCAGAAGCTTTGATGGAGTTGCTGCTCCCAGATCAGGTACTAACTATGGACACCCAGAAAGATGTTCAACCCCCAAAGCAACAGTCAATGATATATATTTCTGGAAAGTGCCACACCAAAAGTGAAATAAAGTCCAGAGAGCCAATCAGATGCAGAGAATGTGGATACAGAATAATGTACAAGAAAAGGACTAAAAGATTGGTGGTTTTCAATGCTCGACGGACATGTGAAATTCAGGAATGTCTTCATTCCAACATCTGCTCCTCTGATGCTTCTCCGTGTAGCTTTATGGCTACAGCTCTATACCTATAGTTTCACTTTAGAAATGTGATTGTATTTTAATACTTTGTATAAAGCAAATTTTGGTTTAACATATGACTTTTAATTTATTGTGCTTGTAATCTCTTACACAATGAAGATTAAAGTTGTTTCCCCAAACACTTTCATTCAGTCTTGTTAAAAAGTCAAGTTTCAGGCCATCAAGCTGCTGCTTGCCACCTAACCAGATGACTTGGGTTAAGGCCCTGGAACCCACATGGTGGGAAGAAGTCTAACTTCTGAAACTTGCCTATTCTCTGACCTCCACATGCACACGAGGAGTTGAGCATGTGTGTATGTGCACACACAAAGAGGAAGTGAATAAATTTTATTTTTTAAAAAGCTGGTAATGTTTACAGTTGACATTATACTATCCCATCTAAATTATGTACCTCTCATTTAATCATTCCATTTTCAAACGGTCTAGCATATTATTACACAGGGACCCAAGTCCCTCCATTCTAATGGTTTTCCCCATATTTTAATGTTAGAAAAAACTATTGTAAAACTTTAAGACAATTCTGAGGAAAATTCTGAGCCCTCTCAGTTTCGCAGTAGTGCTCCCCCGGAAACCAAGGGCCTAACAGCTACACATGCACATACTGAGATGTTGGGAACTTTTCATCTCCCTGAATAGGGGCAAGATAACCCTTAAGTGTTGACTAAGTTACTGATGTTTTGACTCAGGCCCTGGGAAAGGGGCAAACTGACCCTCAGATGTTTTGTCTTACCTCATCTGATCTGGCAACCATTCTCCAGTCAATTATTGGTAATAGCCCTTTTGAATAAGCCAATCATAATAGTTA
>LOJH01030476.1:3087-17099 GCA_001685095.1 Ellobius talpinus | reverse complement strand
TATATTAAAAAAACAGAAAGAACAAAATTATGTCACTTACAGGAAAATGAACCTGGAGGTCATTGTGTTAAGCAAAATAAGAGAAATATTCACATTTTCTCATATGCAGAACCTAATTTCAAAAAAAAAGACACAAAAGTATAAGGAAAAAGAAAGGGACTATTTGACTCCTGAGCCTTGTTCCTATAACAGGAACAAAAGGAGGTAATGGGTGGGGTATAAAATGCCATAATTAAATGCATTCTTTTATATAATTAACATGCATTAATAAAAATAGGGGAGGGAAGATGAACACACTTCACTACCCCTTCTCCAATTAATGAATATTGTAGTAATCTTGTTGACTTGTTCAAAAAATTAGACCAAAATTGTCTCTAGAAGAAAATGCATGTCTGAAAGAACTGTGGCCAAATTGCTAACTGATGAAAACCACAGTCCACCCATAACAATTAAATATGAAATGGACAGCTATTAAAAGCTATCAGGCTTCCTTTTACAGTCTCAAATCTTGGAGGGTGTATTATTTCCCAACCCACTGCTGTCAGGGCAGTTGTGGGAATTATGAAGCTGAAGGAGAAACACTTTAAATAAGAATTCATACTCCACAGAAGTAAGAATCTTTCAACTTTTATTTCTAGGATACATTCATCCGGAATCTTTGTTTCTTTACAATTTTCCCCCTAAGAGAAATGAATACAATAAAAATATAATCCAACTACCAGCAATGTTTGTAACCAGAAAGGAATCTAAAATCTCTGGTGTGATAATATAGGATATATTTTTTTAAAAAATATAAACTTCATACCAGAAATAAAGCCTGAATATTCTCTTTTGTTAAAAATATAATTTTCCTTCTTTGCTCTTCCACTTTATTCTAAGTCTGTATTTAAACCAGCAATGTTAACTCTTCTTGCAAAGGATTGGTCCAGCTTGTGCCCTGTTCTACAGTATGAGTCAACTAACAACTGCACAAGTCTTAGAAATGACATACCACGGGGCTGTAGCAAGGCTGCAAGATACCCTAGTCACTGATTAAAAATTACCATTAGCAAACTGAGGCCCATTTACCATTTTATTCTGTCTATGAAACTAAGAAATGTATACAAAAGAATGTTTTGCAAAACGTAAGCTCAATGGAAAAGAAAGCACCAGTCTGTTTTGACTAGAAAGGTTGCTGGCTGGGACAGAGGTGGGGATACAGCTGTGATCCCCATATTTACTGGGGAGCATGACTGCAAGGGTGTCGGAGTGTGGACCCAGGGGTGTCTCAGAGACGGGATGTTGCGCAATGAGTGTCATGGGACTTTTTTTCTCAACTAAGAAAAAGACCAAGGAGCAGAGCAATGGCTCTCTAGCTCAGAGATTGACACCACATCGAGTGGTCAAGCCATTCCAGCCATCTGAGGATGGGAAATCCAAGTCGGATGGCTTTTCCCTGCTTCTTACTGGTTTCTCGGCAAAGCCTCAGTAGTTGGCAGGTAATTCATTTCATAATAGGCTTAGGAAGGCAACATAAATGGCCTGAGGGTGGGTACCTTAATTTAAGAAGGTAACAGAAAGTCTAATTATAAACACCGGTAATACACTCAAGCCAGAGTGGAACCCTCAACCTCCACATAAACAGCACCATACACAGTAACTTCTACAGTATGCTCTGAAGAGCACAGCAAACTGAGCACAGGGTTAAGAGTGTGCTGGCAATCCACCCCAACGAGGGCCGCCATCTTGTCTTCTAGGAAGGACAGTAGGCACAGAAAGAGGCTATCAGTCCTTGTCGAACTGGACAGGCTTTGGGAGGCAAACCTAGCACTGAAGATCAATGAATGGTGCCTAACCCCAAAGATCAGAGGAACATCCTGAGCAAATCAAGGATGAGAGACCTGGCAAGAGGTGACTGCCACACAAGAGGCTTCCCTAAGGAGCTGAGCTAGGTCACTGAGAGGGGCTGCCCTAGAGTCAGGGGCTCCCCCTCTATGCTGACCTTCCTCTGTGACCCTGCAGGTCCAGTGCAGTGAGGAATGGCTGCTAGCCTGACCCCTCCCCCTTTGGCTCTCTGATACATTCACCCTTTCCTTTAGACCTCCACCCCCATTCCCCAAGAGAATATTCAGGCCATTTTGTTTGGTTGGTTGGTTGGTTGGAGGCTGTTTTGCATTGGTAAGGAGTATAGGCTAGCAATCTGGAAACTCCCTAACTCAGGGGATGTCTTATATCAGTATAAGATACTCAAGTGGGGAGAATATAAAACTTAAATGCCATTTACAGAGGACTCAAATAAACCCATCTCAAATGCTGAGTAATCCAAAACATTGAAGCTGAGCAATGGTATGTTTAACCATTAGTTCTGCCAAGGCTAAGCTGTTGGACTTTAAGCCAATGTCCATACTCCAGGTAGTCAGTCATTTGTAGTGAAGTTGCACATCTTTGTGTTTTCTGCATACAACAAAGTAGGTGATTTAAAATACACATTTGTTAAAACCAATTTACTCCCTTTTACAATTGTATCTTCAGTCTTACATTTAAATATCCGCCCAAATAGTCAATGAAACCAACAGTGGACTGTGACAGTATCATTCAGATGAGATGATAATGCAAGAAAAGGTCAGGTTAAACTCAGAAACCAAGCACAGATTAGAAGTCTGCTCATGAGAGCCCATGAGCCCCCGAGATCCCGCCTGCATGGCTTCCTGTCCAGAAGTCTGCTCATGCATCTAATGTGCTGGAAGCCTCACACAGACAGAGTCCACTGCGCCCCTGAGATCCTGCCTGCATGGCTTCCTGTCCAAGATGCATCTCCTTGCTGCCAATGAGGCCTGCACAGCAACTAAGCATTGTCAGAGCAGACTCATGAGGTCCCAGCCTATTCCAGATTCAGCATATGTCCCCAAAGACCGTGCTGTTAAATTGCTCCCTGAATTACAAAATAACCTCAGCTTTCAGGAGCCACAAACTTTAAAAAAAGAAAAAGAAATTTTAAAAGGAAGGGTTAAGATCCGTTCAAAGACACTGCGTATCACACATTACAGGTAAGAACGGGTGACACCAAGGACAAGAAAGGCACAGGGAACTTTCTACATATCAGACAACACTGTCAATGGCAGCTACTTATTTTAACCAGATTATGGGTGGGGGAAATCAATTATTACCAGAATTTGCACCACCTTCTTGGAAAAATCTAATAACAATGAAACATTATATATATATACACTTTTTAAATTTGTATTTATTTGAAGAATCTTTGGTAACAACTGTGTGTCTCCCACATTATAGGACTTTTGAAAATGAACTTACTATTCGGCATATGAAAGATGAGCTGTAGAGCTAAGCGCTGAGCTTTCATATTGCAACCTTAAACCTGACCGCTAACTGGTGCTGGTCATGCATTTCAACACAGTACATTTAACCTGCGAACATACACAATGAGAGGCTAATACCAGAAAGGAACAGACAGCAATGACAAAACATAACAATGACAACTGTTCTTAAGTAATTTATTTTTAAATTATAAGATTTACAATGCCTTGATTATGCAAAATATCATAATAGAAATTAAACTAAATCAATAAACCAAAAGAGAAAGAAAACTTTTTCATGAATATCAGTACTTAAGCCATCTTTGTTCCAACCGCATCTTATAAAGTATGCTAATTTCAAATGTTTCACTTGCAGGTTTAATTTCTCATTTGCAATGTTTTATGAACTGTAATTTTTTTCAAATGCTATTATACCTAGTGTTTATACTGCAACAGCAGCAAAATCTCACGAGTGCGATCAAATGTGGAAGTGGGGCCCAGACTTCAGCTTTTAGCCACAGACAGAAATTATCCACAGCAATTGGTAAAGTACGCTTGAGTGACCAGAACATGGCTTAGAACACTGATGGCAGCTGCTGTCCTGTCCCTCTGATCTGAACCCGCCGGCATGTGGCAGCATTACTGCTGTGGATAGTAAGACTGCTGCGGGGGCTGAGGGAAGGGGTAGGTAGGCTGCTGGGGTCCTGGGTATGGAGCTTGTCCGGGACTCTGGTGGTATACCGGTGTATACGGCATGTTGTACTGGCCATATGCGTAGGGGTTGTAGCCCATGGGCATGGGCATTTGGCAATACCTGAGGGTGAGAAGAAAACAAAACACTGGGTTGGTAAGTCAAACCCTGCAGAGTACAGTTAGTCATTAACGTCAATTTTCAATAACAGCTTTTCATTCTTCTAGGAAAGAGAAGTGAGACAGAGGACTTGTTTCAAAAGAAAAGGCATCTCTACTATTAATTAAATCAAAGATTATCATGCTGCTAATACTGCCCAGAAAATAATAATGCTGACTCCCACTACTACAGGAAGAATAAAAACAGAAACTGTCTATTTGAATGAAGTTCTCTAGTTCTCTGGCTATGCTCCTGCCCAGGGCTGGAGAGATGGCTCACTGGTTAAGAGCACTGGCTGCTCTTCCAGAGGATCTGGGTTTAGTTCCCACCACCACGAAAATAAGTAAACAAATAAATAGACATTCCCACGTAGAAGGCTAACCTTCAAACACATCACATAACAGTCTAAGTTTCCATACGTCAGTTTACTAGATACTGAGATTCCCAAGTATACGCACATCAACAAGGCTTATGATCCTGGCTTCACATAAAGGCAGGCAGGGCACAGGTACTGAATTTCACACAGAAGAGATGTGTTTATACAAATGAAAGATGAAAAAAATAATATATATCCTAGACATCTAGGAAATAGCTGTTCAATTCCTCAAATATGCAGCTGTAACATGATTTTAATTTCTGAGCAAGCCAACAACACGCTGAGTCATGAGATCTGTGTTCAGAGAGGGACGAGCCTGTCTTTAAAGAGTAGTCACAGCTAGAAATTCGTTAATTCCTGGTGACACAGTGTCACTGTCTTACCCAGGATATCCTGGATAGGTAGGATACGGTGGTCCCTGAGCCTGTGGAGGGGGAGCAGACCCAGGGGTCTGTGGCGGTGCTGGTGAAGCAGTCCCTGCCCCTGTGGGAGCAGCAGCAGCAGGGGAAACTCGGTTTGCGGGAAGCACAGGAGGTGGAGGCCGGGCTGGAGGCTGAGGCTTCGCAGGCTGAAAGAGAACACAAGCGATGACACGGAGTGTGCAGTGGCTCTCGACTATAACGAGGGAGAGCACAGGCATCTGGACTGTTCAACTCCCACTCTCAGACATCAGCCTACTAGTCTAGAATGTGGCTGAAAGTCACTCTCCGACTTCTGAAGAAGTGCTGACATCTAATCATGCTGTCTCCACCAACACCACACACACTACTGGGCCTACTGTCAGGCCCCAAATTCTCTTTACTAAACCTTTAAACCTGTGAAAACTTTTTTTAAAACACAATTGCATGAGCAGCAATAAAATTGAGCAAATGTTAACACTATTGTCTCCCGTGTGTCTGTAGAACCATTCAAAGCTGCCAGTTTCACAGGGCCAGCCCTCCAGACAGACATCAACACTCAGCATGTCACCAAAACAATCATGCTGCTCCCTAAGTCTGGCGAATATCCACTCCAGATCCAAGATTCTTACCTACCTGAAAGAAAGGTCTCCTGTGGTTGCCTTTGTGAACCAAATTCAAATCAAGGTTCATGTGCCACAGACTGTAATGAACATCTACAACTCCCTCCCATGTGGTTTAGAAAACAGGGGAATCTCAAAATCTGCATCTCATGCTCTGGGTTTGTTAGCCATTTCTGAGGACATGACTGAGCTTCTTTTTCCATCACTGTCTTCATTTGGGAGAAAAGTCCATTCTAAGGATATTGTTTCACTCAGGCTAAACATTTTTGGCAGTGAGAATTCATGAGTGCTGCTGTGTTTATAGACTAGAAGCCATCAGAAGGTTGGACCCCCAACCACAGGCAGGGACCACCAGTTCCCTCCATTGCAGCCTTGAGCTGGCCAGCTGCAGGACAGGAATGCAGCAGGGGTCCTGGCCTACTCACCGGCATGGTTCTTGGAGCTGGAGTTGGAGGCGCTGTGGCGTGTCCCCCAGCAGGGGAGGACTGATATGCCGGAGGAGGGATGGAAGGAGCGCTGGGCTCTCTGGCAATGCTCTGCTGCAGATCCCTTGTGAGAGGCAGAGTGTTAAGGTTAACACCATGAAAAACACCTGTAAGATGTTACCTCCTTTGTTTTTCTTCACATATTAAGCAAACATGCCTCCAAATGACAGTATTCTAAAATATGCTCCTATTCTTGCCTAAAAAGTGCATCTTTAATCCTGCAGCAAAACAAAGCTGTAATATGACTCTGCGTCTAAGAACAGGAAAGGACAGAGTTCTTTCAGACATCTTCACTGTAACTAGAATAAGAAACGTCTTAACTAGGCAAGCAGTCTTAGAAGATTGTTTCTTATCTAATAATAGTTAATTACAAAACAAAAAACTAGTAACACAATTGTCAGAGAACTGTAACCCATTCGAACACTGGGCTAATGTTTCAGTCTAAGTATGACATCAGTGTCCACACAAAATAATCCCAGCCCCAGAGTGGTAGAGACAGAAGATCACAAGTTTAGGGCCAGCCCTAGCAGTGTAGCAAAAGCCTGTCTCAAATAAACACAAAGGAGATAAAATAAAGATGAGTTAATCATGCAAATAAATATATCAATTTCTAGAACAATTTTTTAACCTGTTGCTTAAAGATACATGGCACTGAGCTATTTTGTGTTAAAAGCTAATGTAATAATCTCTAGATTTGTGTGTTTACTTGGAGGACCTGCACAAGCCAGGAAACTAGAAAGGGGCCATCAGGGGAGAGGGAAGAAAGATCTTAAGGGAGGCTGAGATAATAGAGCACAGGTGACAAGGAGGAAAGGGGAGTAAGGAGGGAGATGGAAGTAGGAAGACAACGGGAGGGTGAGGCACAGGAGGAGCAGGGGAGAGGGGTAACTAAACACTAGGGATATTTGAAAGTCATCCAGAAACATACAATTTTATAAACTTCCTAAATATATAGAGATATATGTAGATGTATATTCATATATGCGTGCATACATGTATATGTGCATATATCACATATATACATACGCGAGTGTTTAATTGGGGTTACCCTACACAGTTTTCCTCACAGAAGTCACAGGTTACCAAATAAATCTACTGCCAGGTGTGTGCTATCTCCCCTTAAGGTGTCAGTCAAAGGCTGCTAAATTCTGTTCCCTTGCTCACATCATAAACACAGTACCTTTGTGTGAGCATGGATAAACTTCCTCTTGACTCACTACGTCAGTCCTCTACTATAGGCCAAGCTTTGTCAGCGGCTCCTGCAGAAGGGACTGTGCTATTTTCTGAACTGTCCACCTGTCTTCCCCAAGTTACTACTCCTGAGCTGTATCACCTCTGTGCCCCTCTGTACTTCCACACCTTGGGTTTCTGTTCCTTCATTCTTTCATCCCAGGTCAAGATGCCCTATGACTTTGTGAAATGCTCAGAAGACAGAAGGGGAATTGCTGTATTAGCACCACCCAGTTCATTCTAAACACAAGAAAGCAACTTAAGTACAATCTGACGCACAAAACTCACTTCAAGAGCTCGTCTCTCTCTGTCTTCCGTGCAAACACTATGTCACTGCATTTGTTCTGGAACCTGACCAAGATTTCAGTCAGCTCGTTGTAAAACTATAAGCAAATACAAGTAATAAGTAAAAAGCAATTTTAATCTAAGGAAAAATAAATTCTAACAATAATTTATCAATGATGCTGAGACTAGAAGGTAAAATTGTTCACATGAGATACATTCATACTATCAACTGAATAACTTAGTACTAAATATGACCCAAGATTGATAAAGAAAATAAAACTAAGGAGATCATGTTCACAAAATACTGGCACTAAATATTAAATAGCTGTAAGTTACAAGTTTTATAACTGTGAATATGTTCCCAATCCCTACATAAAAACCAACCTCTAAGAGATGACTCTAATTCTATCATCATGCTGAATTAAACCTGTACAGTAACTATGAAATACGGGCATCACTGCAGATAATACCCAAGGCTCTCTGGAGAATTCTTCAGCTTATCTACTTAAACATAGCATTGAGTCTTAATGAATGGCATCTTACCCTGCCACACCATGGCTTTACAGTGCTATCTATTTACAGACTGTTGAGAATAAATACCGTTTCTCATCAAGGTAACTTTATTCAGTAACCATTATAAAATTAAGAACCAGAAGAAACTTTGTATCTGAAAAACTTAAAAATCACTTCTCTCAAAAGCAAAACAATCATGGAAAAATATATAGCTAAGCATTCCTCAAACCCTTTAAAGAACAAATCAAGGAATGCACTTAGAACGTATCTGAAGACTACTTTGATACTCAGGAAGTCTGTCTTCATCACACCACCATCACAGGAGATCAAAGCCATGTGTCCCCTCCTACCACAGATCAGTCCCAACTAGCCCTAAAGAAGATGTCATTGGTTTTGATAGCTCTAATTCCTGCTACCTGCAATGTGTAAGTCCCTTCTCTACACAATTTATTCTTCAAAGCTCCACCAAATGTTGCTGCCTCCGGTGAGCATTCTCTCTCTGCAAGCCTGACAGAAGTAAAAGGCAGTAAAACCAGCAAATCAAATGCAGATACTTGATCCAACTGGAACTATCAATAGTATTCCATCTGTACCTATTATCTCTAGTCTCTCATGTGCATGCATACCTTTGTGCCCTCCTTCAAGTTAGCTACAAGTTCAACAAAATTGTCATATGCAGTTGCCAAGTTCTTCAGAACTTCTTCTCTCAAGTTAGCTTCATTGTTAGACTGCTTCATTTTAGAAAATTCTTGGTGTGAGACCTTGGTAAAAGAAACAAAGTGTACATTTACTAATAAATTTAATTTAGCTTAAAATACTTTTAAATTTTCTTTCATTTATTACTTTGTGCATACACACGTATGTAGGTAGGTATGCATGTGCCACAGAGGACAAATTTCGGGAACTGGTTCTTTTCTTCCACCACATGAGTCCCAGGGATCAAACTCAGGTCATCAGGACTGGTGGCACACACCTTTATACCCCGAGCCATCTTGATAGCCAATCAAAATATTTGTACTGGGGCCAGGTGTAGTGGTATACACCTTTAATTCCAACATTGGGGAGGCAGAGACAAGCAGATCTCTAAAAACACCAAGCCTGTCAGGGCTGCATAGTAAGACCATCTCAAAGAACAAAGCTAAAACAACAACAAAAAATCCATTTATCTCTTTTCCAATTATGAAATCATGATTGCTGGTATGCAAAATTACAAGAAATACCTGGAATTTCTTTGTGTCACATAAACTGTTTTGACTTTTTTCTTAAGTAAAAATATCACAAATTCAATAATAGCAAAACATAATTAACAATGGTTACCAATTTCTATCAGTCTATAACACAAAAAGCACCCAGATAGAACTGATTATTTTAGAATACTTTTACCACAATAGAATTCTTCATTCACTGATAAAATGGCAACATCTCAAGTTTGATACACAGCTAAAGTCATGTATTAGCCCGATCATTCTGCAGGCATTAATGATTCCCATTAATTTTGATTCTCCCCTCCCTACAGACAACAATAAAAAGGAATCAAATAGAAATGATTTGGAAAACATGTGTCTGAAAGTTCTCTAAGCAGCATGTAGCCAGAAGTAACTTTGTTTCTAGTATTATGATTGAACATGGGACCTCACACATACCAGGTAAATGAGACCAATGGGCATTCTCAGCTGTTAAGAGTACATGCTGCTCTTCAAGGTTACACACAAGGATGGCAAGTTTGAGATTCACCTGTGTCTCACAGTGACAGTGAGTTCCATGCCAACCTGGGTGTAAAGACCCTTTATTTTTGCATACTATGTAGATATACCATACTCTCCTCTGTGAATTCTTCATTTTCACATTCTTCAATGGTCATAGATCTGGCACACACATCCTATTAAATATATAAATGTACCTGGATATTTTTTAGAAGTCCCTCCTGTTTCTTCAGAGACTCTTGGACTTTAGCTGTTAGACCACCATAGATCCGATCCAGCTCAGTGACAGAAAGAGCCTCCTCATTTATCACACCATCCTGAGCCAGGGCTGTCAAAAACTTGCTTGTCATGTCAAAATTCACTGACTTCAGGTCATTCTCAAGACCCTCTCTTTCCTTCTTTAGTTCATCAAGATTTGACAATAAGGATTTTAACACATTTACAACCTAAACAACAAACACATGCGTGATCATTGGTAGGGCATCCCTGGACACAGAGTTCAAGGCTGAGGAACACAATCCCTCTGCACTACCTCTTGGGAAATGGGCATTTTTATATTCAAAATTCAAAATTTTTGGTATTGGAAACAAATGGACCTATCAAAGTAAAACAGTTACAGCAAAGAAAATATTTCAAACTAGGTTTGATGATACAAGCCTTAATCCCAGCATTGGGAAGTGGACGCAGGTGGATAATTGAGTTTAAAAGTAAGGACAGCTTGGACTACATAATAAGTTTCAGGACAGCCAAGGCTACAGAGAGAGAGGGGGAAGAAGGGAAAGAGAAAGAAAGGAAGGAGGGAAGGAAGAAGGGAGGGAGAGGGGGAGAGAGAAAGAGGAAGGAAAGGAAGAGAGAGAGAGAGAGAGAGAGAGAGAGAGAGAGAGAGAGAGAGAGAAGGAAGATTAGCTTTCAGGGCTGGGAATACAGTTCATGGTGTTCAGCTTGCCTAATATGCATGAAACCCTGGATTCAATCTCCAGAACCACTGTTTCAAAAGGAAAGAAAATAATATCTCACCACTGAAATACCAGTAATCAGCATGACAGACTTAGTTACTGTATAACCAGGGCAGGTAAGTTCCTGGAAAGCTAAATCTTCTCATTTGCAAAATGAAAATCTTGCCTATTTCAGGACTGCTGTAAAGATCAAAGTGATCCATATCAAATGTTCAACATAATTCCCGCCTTCTGCAGAGGCAGAGATCACCACAAAGCCATTGCTACCTGGTACTTGAGATCTCTAATTCTCAGCACAGGGCAAAGCCCACCATGCAGCCATAGCTACCTGGCACCAGAACTTTATGGAACAACTACAAACCGTGGGCACATTTTGAGTTCCATAGAGGCTTAGAAATCTAAGCATTCAGACAGTTTTAAAAAAAAATGTGAAACAGATCAGAAGTCTCATTTACTTAGTAATTTTAAGGTACCTCTTAAATATGTGCCGTATTTTTTATTGAGTCAGGTGCAGTAGGGCATATAAGTTTAAAATGTGTGTGTGTATATATATGTATATATATATATATATATATATAGAGAGAGAGAGAGAGAGAGGGCTGGGGAGATGGCTCGTGGGTAAGCATTAGGGCCTGAGTTTGGATGCCCACAACACACCTCTAGTACATGGTGATGAGCCTTCTCGGTATTTGTAGATAAACATTCTCTAATTGAAAATCTAAAGAGAGCTAGAGAGATGACTTAGAAATTAAGAGCACTTGGTATTCTTCCATAGGTCTTGAGTTCAGTCTATAGCACCCACATAGGGCAGCTCACAACTGTCTGTTACTCCAGCTTCAGGGTATTCAATGCCTTATGTGAGAATACCCACTGTACTGGCTGGTTTGGTGTGTCAACTTGACACAAGCTAGAGTCTTCAGACAGGAAAGACCCTCAGTTGAGGAACTGCCTCCATGAGATCTAGCTGTAAGGCATTTTGTCAACTAGTAATCAACGATCAATGAGGGAGGGCCCAGTCCATTGTGGGTGGGGCCATCCACGGGCTGGTGGTCCTAGATTCTATAAGAAAGTAGGCTGAGCAAGCCAATAAGCAACACCCTTTCATGGCTTCTGTATCAGCTCCTGCCTCCAGGATCCTGGCCTGTTTGAGTTCTTATCCTGACATCCTTCTGTGGTGAACAGCAATGTGGAAGGGTAAGCCAAATAAAACCCTTTCCTCCCCAACTTGCTTTCTGGTTACAGTGTTTTGTTACAGCAATAGAAATCCTAAGACACCCACACACAGACAGATACACCTACATATAAATAAAATATAATAAAAATAAATCTTTAAAAAAAAAGAGGAAAGGGTATGCCTACAGTCTTTAAAGTGCCTGAGTGTGGTTTAGATCCCCGTGTTGGAGAAGTAGCTCAGTACCATGGACAAGGCCCGGAGTTTCATTGAACCAACTGTGACAAGCATGCCAGTAATCCCAATACTACTGTCCACACTGGACCACAAATTGAGATAAATAATGGGTGTCTATGATTCATTTGCTAATTTTTCAAAGTACTTAACAAACTATCTCACATAGTAAGTGTTGATAGAATATATAAAATTATTCTACACAAAGAGAAATAAAGAACAATATGAACCACTTTAGAAATTTACTATCCCAGGAAATGTATCTTTTTCAATACAGTGTTTGTCTCTTGCCCAAGCTTATTTTCTGTGCACCAGGGAGCAGCTATCCTATCCCATTGGATCACTCTACCTTACAGTGGGCATTGTTAGATTACACCTGCACTTTCTTCTTTAGGACTTCCCTAATCAGAGGCTCTGTGGGTTTCATCATTAGAAATATCATCATGGGCCAGGCAGTGGTGGTACATGCACATCTTTAACCCCAGCACTTGGAAGGCAAACACAGGTGGATCTCTCTGTGAGTTCAAGGTCAGCCTGGTCTACAGAGCGAGTTCCAGGACAGGCTCCAAACAAAACTATAGAGAAACCCTGTCTCAAAAAAAAAAGAAAAAAGAAAGAAAGAAATATTATCATGGGGGCTGAAGAGATGGCTCAGTGTTTAAGAGCACTGGCTGATCTCCCAGAAGAGCAGGTTCAAAACAAATCTCAGCACCTACATGGCAGTTCCAATTCCAGGGGATCTGGCACCAACTACATGCAGGGAAAACACCAATGTATAAAAAATAAAAAATAACACTGTTACCATATGAGTGCCTAGAACTTAGTACTCAGCTCACAAAAAGAACTCAAGAAATGAAAATAACATCAGGATATTAAATAATAATTCTGTATCATGCAATATATATAATACTAGTTTAGACGTAACAATCCTAATTTACGTCTACATGTGTCTGTGTGTGAGTATGCGTGATTGTGTGGTACTCGGAATCAAATCCAAAACCTGGAGCAGGCTAAGCAAGTGCTCCACCATGAAGCTATACCTCATACCCCATTCTTCACTGTTCAGAAGGTAACAGGAAGACACTGGGAGGTCACTGTACACAGCAGCTTGAACAGAGTTCCACAAACACAGGACTACCCAGAGCAAGTTCCACCTTCTCACCTCGCTGCCCTGCATGGTCTTTGCTGGATTAGCAGAAGGGATGGCAGCATTCAGCTCAGGTTCCGGCTTACACAGAAGGGCGATGGTGTCGCGATGGGACTGATAACGCTCTTTTACGTTTCCGTCAGCTTGCACAGCTTTATCTAAAACCGCTCTGAATTTGGATCCCTCTGGGAAAAAGAGTTTCCAGAACTCAGGCTCATGGGGTTGATACTTTAAAGCCCTGGTCCTCAGCTTGATCCCCCTTCCCTCTTCACTAGGCCCCAGTTCACTAGACAGCAGACCTCATCTTCTACAGATCGGCGCAGTTTGGTTTTAGAAAAAAGACAAAATTGTCCATGGAGCTGGGCACAGTAATCTGTTCTCACTTGGCTAACATATGCCAGGTGAAAGAAACCTGACAGTTGTCTAGTTTCTTCTTACAACTCAGAATACAGGAAGAAATCATTCACACCAAAACAAGGTACAATTCATGAAAAAGTACTCCTCTCTCAGAAGATAATCTTACTTCAAAGAAAGTAGATCCATTTGAAAAATCTAACAAAGATAAAGTTGTTTCTAGCTAAAATGAAGACACTATGTATTGTAAACACAAACTTTAATAACTGAATTCTTTTTTAAAAATATTTATTTATTTATTATGTATACAATATTTTTTCTATGTGTATGCCTTAAGGCGAGAAGAGGGCACCAGACCTCATTACAGATGGTTGTGAGCCACCATGTCGTTGCT
>LOJH01030475.1:0-16709 GCA_001685095.1 Ellobius talpinus | reverse complement strand
TCTCTCTCTCTCTCTCTCTCTCTCACACACACACACACACACACACACAGAATATAATCTTTAAAAACAGAAATACGAGCTTTCCACAGAAACACTTTCTATTTCAACAGACCAGCTAAAGAAAACACTACTCTACATTATCTATCTGAACATTTCTTTCACAGACACAGCTGGGGAATTATTGACAACATACCTTTTTTTGGTGCATGGCTGGAAGTAGTTTTTGATGGAGTTCTGATGCTGCTGAGAAGTCCAATCTTTATTTTTATGAGCAGCAGGGACTTTCACTGGTGAAAGCTGATAGTTTGGGTTCTTTTCCCTAACCAGGGAATTTGGTGCCACATGGTTAGTCTTGGAGCTGAATTTGGGGACCTCCTTTATACAACAAGTTCCCTGAGAAAGTGGTCTAACGTTTTGTTCCACTCCACAGATCTTTACTTCTTTTGGTTTTTCACTCAAAGACATGCTATGGGAAAAGGAAGGAAAGCAAACAATTAGCAGCATTTTCTGAGAAACACAACTTCAGAGGATTAAATAATAATTCAACTGTGTCTTCCCAGTTCAAGAATGGGAAGACCTATCTAAGGCCTCAAGGTCAACATCACATTCTCCCTGCTGTAGCACACTTCTTCAGACGTGGACTCCTAGAAATAACTGCCAAGCATACTCGCAGCCTTAACCAAGTGACCTACTGGAGACTAATCTAGGCGGCAGGCCTATTGCATTCAAACATTTTAAACTTGTTTTCATGTAATACTGCTATAATGAAATACAGAAAATCAGGAAAACTCCTATTATTCCAGTATCACACATACCGGTACATTTAAATCACTATACACAGACTGATGAGTCTCTCTAACCAGACTACTACTAGAAAAATATTTTAAAGACATGCACTATTTTGTAAAATATGATTGAACAGACTGAAAACCAAATAAAGCTGTCTTTCAAGCAACTACTAAAAATTAACTGTTTCTTTTATAAGTTCTGCCCAATTAATATAATAGTAAAGTTAAAGACAATCTAACATAGTGTTATTAAATATCTCAATAGGAACATGCTTTTGTGTAATATTGAAAATAAGACTTTGAAAACTATCACAGAATATAAAATGGTAACCCTTTCTGGGAAACAACAAAATAAAAAGAAACAGAGTTCTTCAAGTAAGAGAAACCACTGAAAAACTACACGTAGGGATGATCATGAACTACATGGATATCCAGGCCAACCTAATATAGCACCTCCCAAATTATGTAACAGGGCAACCCATCTTGTGTTCCTGCTGAGGTCATTCAGGTTTAACTAAAATTTGATCTTCCTGATAAAGAATCCTGTGGCAAATTCCTCAACTCTATCTATTCTAGGATCCAAGGCCAAGATGTCCTAGCTTGCTTATCTTAGTTTGTTAAACTGCTTGCTAGTGTGAACCTCCTCCTGCAGCTGCTGAATGAGATACCAGAATGTGGTTTTTGCCTTTAAAAGTCCCTTGGTCTAAATGCTCAGGACTACACTTGGGTGAGAATACTTAATACTTTACAGCTGCCTGGAAAAACGACTTTCAATTGGCTATAAGTTTGGTCTGACTCCCTGTAACAATTATATAGAGTAGCATATTTAGAATACTATCCCCATATTCATAAGGGGTACATTCTAAGAGCATCAGAGACCTGAGGCCTGAAACCAAAGATAGTGCTGAATCCTATAAATCCGTTTTTGCATGTATATATACCATTACTTTAGACATTAGGCATAAATTAGAGATTAACAGTAGGAACTAACAAAGCAGAATAATTATGGAGGTTGGAGAGATGGTTCAGTAGTTAAGAAAGCATTGGCTGCTGCTCTTCCAGAGGACCCAGGTTCAATTGCCAGCACCCATATGGGAGCTCACAACTGTCTATATTTACAATTCCAGTGATCTGACACACTTGCAGACATACATGTAGGCAAAACTGTCAATGCACATAAAAATAAACTTAAAAAAAGAAAAAATAAAAAGAATTAAAAAGACAGAACACTACATACTATAATAAAGTTCCATGAATGTGGTGTCTCCAAAGAGTCTGAATGCCCACCCTTCTTATGAGACAACACAAAATAATCACCATGTGGTTACAAGGAGGAGCGTGAAATGGTTTGAGCACTGTGATATAACATCAGACAGCAATGTAAGAATTACGTAAGCACTAAAACACTGAACACTTAATCCAGTAACTACAGCAGCTAGTAGTGACAAACAGGTGTGTAGCACACACAGTGCAGATCCGCTGCACAAAGGAATAATGTGTATCTAAGTAAGATAACGTGGGACCTGGGGTCAGATGACCCTTTCACAGGGGTCACCTAAGACCATCAGAACACAAATATTTACACTACAATTCACAACAATAGCAAAATTAGTTATGAAGTAGCAGGGAAATAATTTTCTGGTTGGGGGTTACCACCCATGAGGAATTGTATTAAAGGGTCACAGCGTTAGGAAGGCTGAGAGCCACTGTGCTAAGAGACTTCATCACACTATTCAAAAGCATGAGATAAACTTAGGAATTTCTAATTCCAGTGATTTTCCATTCCATATTTTTTAGTCGATGGTTTACTATGGGTAATTAAAAGTACACGTAAGGAGGGGCGCTACTACATTTCAAATTAATTTCAAAGTCACAAATTCTTTCTCTTTTTCAAACACATTTGAAGGAATAATAAAAATTACCCTAAGGAAATAAAAGTACAGTTAGCAGACTCAATCGGATCTGCCACACCACCGCACTCAGTCACATGCCGTCTACAGCGACATTGATTCTGCAACAGTGGAGTTACGTAATTACAACACAGAGCAACAGCTCACAGCTCCCTAAGATTTCCTGGCTGAAAGAACTGCAGGCAACTAAGTGCTGATGATCTGATGTCTCAGGGTGTTACAGCGATTGACCGAGTTATCCTTTGGATCATGCTAATAAAATCTTTTATTACTTTCTCTCCCCATTTGTACTGGGTATAAAGCTATGGAAAAATTCACTGGGCAACTTCAATATTCACTGGAATGCCCTCCCACACTCTTCTGTGGTTTGTCTTATTATTTTTCATGTGTCTTCATATTCTTTAATAATATTTCTAAATTCCCACACCCCTACCCTGGCAAGAGGTATTTTTGTCAAGGCTGGTCAGCTAGTTTTCTCTGGCATTCCCTTTTCCCATGCTTTACCTCCAAAGTGTGACTTGAGAGGGAGTAACTTCCTCTTGGATACGCTATTAATTGGTAAAACAACGACGGTAACATGATAAGGATATTTTACCATGTATCTGCTTGCTCGGATTCTGTGTCAGTTACATATGCGGTCATATTCACCGGAGCACTTGGCATTATTTTTCCATTGACTGACAAGCCTTGGGAAAAGCTTGGTCCCGGAGTAGTTGTTTTCAATTCTGTACATCATGCAAGTGGAAAGAAAGAAAACAATCACAATCATTACATGTAACATGGAAACAATTATAAAACCTCAAGCTGTCTTGGGGGGCAAAATGAACTGCTAACTGGACAGCAAGAGAACAGAGAAGTCAGCCGGGCTATGACTGCTGCCGTCACCTTGACCGGCTCACACACTCCCTCCCTCATGCCTCGTGGGTAACACGATGGCAGGCATGTATACAACGACCGATGAATGCTTACTAATTACAAATCAATTCATGAACACAAAGAGAGAAAGAGAACGGGAAGGAAGAGACTCTTCAGGTCTATGGGCATGAACCCATTTACACCATAGCCAAGGTTACCTTGAGACTGTGAAGACTGTCACTGCCGTCCATAGCCTGGTTTCTGTATGAAATCACACCCTAGAGAAGGTCCTGATCTGCCCGTCAAAAGCCAAATGCAGGACCAGTTTGGCCCTGATTGTTGTAAAATCTCAATTTTTCTCAGCTTTACCATCTGCTCTCCTCCCTTGGAGACCCATGCTGGCCTTGAACTCAGTAGTAGCTAGAGCTTTGAATTCCTGTTCCTCCTGCCTCTACCTGGGAAAGCTGCAATTTCAGACTTGTACCACCTTACTTGGTGGCTTCCTAAAAAACCTTATGATGAGCTTCAATTTTAGTAATTTCAGAGTTATAGAAGAGCTGAGCCATCAGTTCAGATTCCTCACATACCCAGGATCGCTTACTGTTAGCCTCTTCCATTCATGTAACACAGTGGGTCTCAACCTGTGGGTCGTGACCCCTTTGGGGGTGGAATGGCCCTTTCACGGGGGTCACATATCAGATATTTACATTATGATTCATAACAGTGGTAAAATTACAGCTATGAAGTAGCAATGAAAATAATTTTATCGATGGGGTCACAACTGCTGAAATGAATGAACCAACACTAATAACACTTAACACCATTACTAAATAAAGCCTCTGGATTATTTATGTCTGATGTTTATTTACTCTCCTTTTCCCACTACAGGACACTTGCTCTGTTTACTTGCCGGTTTTTATAATGTCTATATTTACTCACTGTTGAGGACGGAGCCCAGTACCTTACACCTGCTAGGAAGCACCCGATCTCTGAGCTACAGTACCAGCTCTACCCTTTGCTTTTCAATCCAAAGAGTCAATGACCTATAAGGCCTTTTCACACATAAACAGCAGACAAAAAAAGTCTTGATGGCTCACACTGCCAAGATAACCTTGTAAACTAGTAACCTAAGCTTTTAAAAAAGTGTTTTGTAGAGGCGTCAGGAAGTGGTAAGAGCTGAAGGAGAGCGGCTGTGGCTAGACTGCTGAGTCCAGCAGCCAGAGTTTAGACGAGGCTTCTGTTCAGTGAGAGGTGAATAAGGATTCAGAAAAACCAGACTGCTGATGCTATTCGGGCAGTGAGGCATGAGCCACACTGATGCGTCTGGAGGAGAACCACCACAGACCCCCAAAGGTCTGTGCAGACCTAAACAAGGGCTGTGGCTGTAGACAGGAAGGAGGGTGAGTTTCCGATCTGAGAAGTGAGACATGGGATGGAAATGAGGTTGATGGAAGCTTGCAGGCCAAGCGTCTCCTCATACTCGAGCCCTAGACCAGCTCTTCCCCCACATTCACACCCAGTGGCTGGAGGTCGGTATAGAAATGCAAGCTTACAACCAAACAAAGCACTCAGCTGCCTCGGCCACTTCCCAGAATATTGTGAGCTAAGGAATTCAAATACAGTTAAAAACTACTTCTATAGTGTATACATAGTTGAGAATCTGTGCTCTAAATAGAAACTAAAGACTGATGCCACCAACAGGGGCTAGGACGAGAGGCTACTGACTTAGATGCAGCTGTTTCCATGTTTATTGTTCATGTCTTCAACTATTGATAAGTTTGGTCCCCACCCTCATAATAGCAACAAAATAAACAGCAATGCTATTTCTAAAATGTTGGACAGATTTTTTTAATCTTATTTTTTATTTTATGGGCATTGGTGTTTGACTTGTATGTGTGTCTATATGAGGGTGCTGGATCCCCTGGAATTGGAGTTACAGATAGTTGTGAGCTGCCATGTGGGTGCTGGGAATTGAACCTGGGTCCTCTGGAAGAGCAGCCAGTGTTCTTTACAGCTGAGCATTATTCTAGCTCCCAGATTTCTAAGTGGTAGGAAGGGACAGCCTCTCCAAAAAATGTGGTGATATTTAGGCATCTACGCTAGTTTTCTTGTTAAAAAGATGAAGAGTAAGTAGTCTCTAGGTTCTAATCTAAGGATAGACTCTGGGGATTTTAGTCATAAACTTTGGGAAAATATTCATAACAACTTCAGCAGAAGAAATCATGTGACATATTTAAAACTTCCCAAGCACTTCAAACTCTGTTCTTGGAAGCAAACCTACTTCCCTGACATGTCAGAAACAAGTGCAGGAGAAAAATCACAACAGCTGCGACCGAAGAGTCGGTCGGCATGGACTGTGAACTCAGATTAAAGGGTTAACTTCTCTATACATCAGTGCCTGTTCAGTGTCCTGAACTGTGTGTGCACTGTGCGTGTTCACTGTTCAAATCCAGATCGTGCTCACATTACTCATGAATGAATCAGCAACTGTAGCAGCACCCGGTATTACGGCAGAACTATGTATTAAAGAGTAGATGAACGGATGTATAAATAGGTGAGTTTTGAAAGAAGGAATGGTTATACCTCACAAGGATAATAGTAAAGTACATATATAAACAAATGAATACATACATTTATAGATTTTCTAAACAATCAATAAAATGCCTTATTTACCTGTACAAGGCTGGCCCTGAGGATTACAGTAATTTTCTGTAGTCATAAAAATAACAGCCAATCCAATTTCTGCTTCAGGAATAGGCCTAAGACCATGTCTATGAGAAGAAAATAGTTTAAATATAGTAATATACTGAAACTAACAACTTTCATTAGTAGAATATCAAGCTTGACAAATCAATTTTTCTTCTCAAAGAGACACTAAAATTCTACGGTATGGACAGACTTGAACAGTAGATAGTATTTTTAAATTCCTCACTAGGGTAGTATTGTGGACAATCCCTCAACCTCCAGCAACTCAGCTACATCATCAACTGGATCAGAGCTAGAGCAGAGGAGAGGTCTTCCCAGTTCTACACTGTTATGATAATTTTCAGAACAAGCACACAGTACTATCTAGAGAGACAACAGAACAGACCTCCATATAGAAATTTACAACTACACTGACCCCATAGAAAGACAGCAAGGAGGTGGGGGCTACAATCCCCATCCATAAGCTCACTTCCAGACACAACACATAAGGTTAGCACACTAGTCATATGAGTTTCACACAGTCATCTCTGTGGGGAACTGTGAGGACAGAGTTTGGCTGTGCTGCACTGAGCAGCCTCACTCAGCGACGCCAGTTATCCTCCCTCCCACTGAGAGTCCTGGGCTGGCACAGACTACGTCACGCAGGAGTCTTATAGTCTATCTGCTATATTCTACAATATGAATGATTTTATGAAACAGAATACTTAGTATAATTTTAAGAAATGTTATATAGACACTATAGCTTAAATCTTAAGCTACAAAGCACCTTTTAAAACTCAATGAAGAGTTGTTTCAAATGGTTGTGGTAGTTTGAATTATGTGACATGTTTTATGTTTTCTGAATTTAGAATTCTATTGCATGTATGATTATAACAATATTGCAGTGAAAATAAGATTTTAGGGCCCCAAGAGATGTATCAGCAATTAAGACTGTCCTTCCCTCTACTCTCTCTATGCAGTTAGGGCAGGATTAGCTACAGCTGGGTGGAGGGGTCAGCTCAGCTGGGTGGAGGACTCAGCTGAGGGTCCAATGACCCTCCCCATCCCTTCTTCTATGAGGAAAGACCAGCAGCTACAGTGTGGTGTGGTGGCACATGTCTTTAATCCCAGCACTCTGGAGACAGAGCTCTGTGAGGCTGAGGTCAGCCTGTTCTACATAGTGAGTTCTGGGACAGCCAGAGCTACACCATGAGACCTCGTTTCCCTCACCCACCCCCACTCCCCCAAAAAGAATGGAAAAAAAGTCAGCTATGATGATATGTTTTGACTGGCTCAATCAGGCTCTTGAATTTGGCAGCAGTTTGGCCCTGAGGAGAGTCCTGCTCATAGGGATGGAGAGGAGCTCAACTGGCAGAGTGCTTTTCTAGTCATCCTCAGCATAGAGCCAGCATGCTGGGTTAAATTTATAACCTAATTCTGATCCTAAATACAAAGTCCTCCCTGATTACACATCAAGTCTGAGTCGAGCTCTGTCTCCAAATATCAACAAACAAATCCACAACAAAACAACAAATCAGCTGACATTTCCCCTACTTCCCTATACTAGTCCATATAAGCCTATGTATACTTTCCCATAAACACACATATACATGGAATTACATATAATATGTAATGTGCAAAGCACAAGTAATTATGAAGGAAAGCTTCTAAATTCTATGTACTTTTAGAAAGTATTTTACCTTTCGAGTTTTAATCAGCTTCTACACACTGTGCATAAAAACTACTCGTTCATTAAGTTTAAGAAACTGCTGTACATTGTGGCACATGCCTTTAATCCCAGCACTCAAGAGGCAGAGGCAGGTGGATCTCTGTGAGTTCAAAACCAGCTTGGTCTACATAGTGAGTTCCAAGACAGCCAGAGCTACATAGTGAGATCCTGTCTCAAAATAAAACAAAATGCAAGAAAAATAAAAAAAGAGAAAAGGAAAAAAAAGAGAAGTAAATTCTATAAATTCTATTCAAGGAACAAAAGGCAGAAAATACCTAGATAAGATTATAAAGATATTCCACCCTCTAGCACCCCAAATGACAAACCTTGTAGACACACTGACATTAACTGGGCTGCATATAAATGTACCTGCATTTCTAACCAGTGAAGAATGATGACGTACCTTTGAAGCACATCCATTACCAAATGAACCCATTTTTTCTGGGAGTCAGTAATTATGATTTGTGTATTTGTTATTCCTATGTCGACAACACAAGTTCCGGGAGCCGAAAAGAAACTCTCTTTCTCTTCATTTTCTTCTGCTATCAGCCTGGCTTCCCCGCCTCCAAAAACAACTGCTGAACTTAATTTCTTATGCTGGAAACAGAAGCATTGAACCAAGCCAAGTGTCAGCTGCAGGGAGGCTTCGGAGCACATTCTCACTAGGTACAAATTGGACTTGGGAATTCAAAGACAAGAATTCATCTTACTTCCCAGGGGCAATCTGAGCTTCCACTCTGGAAAGCCTGGCTCAGCACCCCGTCTCTAGCCCACACATCACGACAGTTTTCTCAACACACAACTCACTGAGGGCTGGCTTACTTTCTCATCACACAACTCACTGAAGGCCGGCTTACCTGCACGATTTTGCCACTGCATCATGAACTCCTGAAATCTACTTATTGGAACATAAAAGATAATGTACACATGTTCTCTCAGATAAATCAGCGAGGACTTACATGTTTTCTGTCCTTCCCACTACGGCACTCACACAAACTACACGGGCCAATTAGGCAGTGTTTGGAGACACCCAAATCAGATACATGCGCAAGCAGGCTTTAGTGCGCACGCAGATCTGTAGCTTATTCAAATCTACACAAAGCCCACAAATAAAAAGCCCTAACAGCTGCCAATAAAAATACTAATGTGGCAGCTGGACAGACAGCTGAGTGACTCACTGGATGTTCTTGCAGAGTACCTGGGTTCAGTTTACAGTACCCAGGTGGTGGTAACTATAACTATCTAACTCTAGTCCCAGGGCATGACGCCCTCGTCTGACCTCCACGGGTACAAGGCATGCACAAGATGCACATGCAGACAAAATACCCATGCACAAAAAAATAAAACTAATGTATCCAAGCTTTAAAATTACCTGTTTGGCATTTAAAAATATAAATGTCTTCCCTTTGAAGATTTGTTTTCTCTCCTGTCGTCCTGACAGATCAACACTTTTACTTCCGATAGCTGGTTCATCAATGGGCGGGTAAAAACTGTAAGAATAATTAAAATATACTCTAATTACATGCTCTTCTCTATGTTTACTATTAAATTTGTGAATCAGGTGACTGCCTGGTACCAAAAAGGTTTCATTTCACTATGACTTGAGCCAGGCACACTGATCTATGTCTGTACCCCGAGGAGGCAGAAGCAGAGGATCAGTGCAAGTTCAGGGCTAGCCTGGTCTACATGATGAGCTAGAGTAACTGAGAGAACACAGTACAACATGAGTGACCTGCCAGGGCAACACAGTGAGGTCCTGTCATTTAAAAAAAGCAAAAACCCAAGAAGAAGCAAACAAAAACCACTATTTTGAGGGTTTTTGTTTTGTTTTGTATTTTCTCGGAAAAGCTTTATCTGAAACAAAAATACCAAAGGTATCTAAATGCCTTTTCCTAAAATATGATACAGTTGCACGCATTCTAGCAAAATGCCTCTGTATTTTCTTAACTACATAAAGGGAGATTACCGCAACAAGACACACATTAAGCAAGAACAAAGCTACAGGTTGTTTGTGGCCGATCTCTTCTCAGGCACAAGGCCTTGTGTGCTCAGGGTAAGGAGGGGTGCATGTATGAACCCACAGCTAGCTGCCAGCAAGCACGCTCCACCTCACCCCCCACGCTCTCACTGCAAACATGACACAGCCATTTCTGTGTCTCTGTACAGGCAGCAAATTACATATGAATGCCAGAGATCTATGAAGACTCTCCCATCAGTGAGAGGCTTGTTTGAAATAAAATAATCAAGAGAACATGTTACAACATTAGAGTTCTATACACACTGCATGGAAACTCCCTCCTCTTTTCCTTATGTTCAGACACACACAATGTAGACTCTCCTGTATGAATATACACGGTACACTTCAACAGTCTTTACAACACCAAGTCTTCTAGAAATGACTCCATCTGTCCCAGTACATCGGGTACATGTGGTGGTGACTGTCCTACCCTATTTCGGGGTAAACTGCAAAACGCAGGTGTAACTGCACTGGACAGGACAGCACTTGAGGAGGAATAACACCATAGCACGCCTAAGTTAAATTCAGAGCTAGTCATACTTTGCCAGAACTAAAAGAAGCATTTATGACATAAAGAGTCACTATAGTTTAGTATCTCTTTTATATTCATTTCTATTAATAAGAAGTTTTTTAAAAATTTATGTTTATGAGAGTTTGCTTGCATATGTATACGTTGGTATACTATGTGTAGACCTCAACTAAGAGTTACAGACAGTTGTGAGTTCACTATCTGGGTGCTGGAACAAAACCTATGAAAAAAGATCACCTATCCTCATGGATCACAATTTATATTACTACAGAGCATCACTACACAATATATAAATTTCCTAAGGTGGTTGTTCAGAACTGATAGAATATGAAAAGCACAGAAAGTAAGACAATGAATCTACTCAGATATTTGAGAGTTAACAACGACAAACGTTTCTTTTCGGCAAGCGCTTCTATCAGACAGCCTGCTCGGATCTTAAAAGTGGTACACGATTACTAACGCTTAAAACAACCGAGCTGGAAAGCATGAGTCACCCCATGCTCAGGTGATAGGGTTTCACCACGCAGGCCAGGCTGGCTGGGAATTTGCTATCCTTCTGCCATAGCATCCGGCCGATGCTGGAGCTACCAGCAAGAAAGAGCCTCCTCACCCAGCTTAGCAGCATGTCTGAAAATAGGTAACAAAGACCACAGCCCTGGTCTCTGCGGCTTCAGGAGTCATGCTGTACAACAATGCTTTGGGGCTTCTTCTCCGATTATGTCATGACTGTCACATGTGCTCTCCTGACCACACTTCAGGGTCATTCATTGCCCTTACCCTTTGCTATTTAAAAATAATAATTATATAAGTGTCAATAATAACACTTACGTAAGATTTGTTCCAAGGCAACAGAAAATATTTGATATGGAATTAATATAAATAAAAGCAATGCCTACTTATTTCTATGCTATATTTTATAAAATTTAACATAGTTATATACCTTTCAATTTCTGGAGGCTGTTTCTTGGACTCAACTGCTTTGAGAAATTCAGAAAAGTATTCTGGCTTTACAATTGGACGTCCACATATGAGGGCACATATAGTCTAAAACAGAAAATCACATGTAACTATAAATACATATATTCATACAATAGCTTATTTAAAAGGAAGCTGTAGGTTATAAACTACAAAGAGGAGGTTCTACGTTTTTGTAGAGCCACCTTTTCCTATCAAAGTCCTGAATTTATAAAGGAGACACCATCTAAAGCAGAAGTCAGCACTTGCTTGCACCTTAGGTTAGGACGTAAGAAGCAGGCACATCTACGAAGCTCTCCGTCACTGCTGTAACTCTGCTGGCGGGACTCACTGAGGTAATACTGAACTACGTGTACTCTCTAGTCTTTGTGAGCAGACTCTTCCTGTAAGAGCAGTGTGAGTCACGAGGTGGCAAGGGCAGGAGGAAGGGGACCTGACGGAGGAGACGTGAGATGCTGACCTTCTAGAGTGGCAAGCACTTCAGTCTCTGTTTTCGACTGCAAGTGGGATCTATGCATTCATATGGATTTCATGGTAAAACCTTTCTAAAATACCAAATCATAAAAGGTTTCATAAAAACCTTTCTAAAATACCAAATCAAGCTCTGAAATATTATTCAGTGTGCTTTTGCTTCTGAGATAACAAACAGTGAAAAGCCACTAGAGCCTAAATATGAACAACGGGGTGGTCATACATGAGTCTATAGCTGTTCTGACAGTAGTATGTTACTTCAGTGAGCTCAAGCCGACAGAACCGATCTCACACAAAGATTCCAACCTACTTTAATGGTGACTTTAACTGACGCCATGACAAGGTGAGTGCATTCTTCTGTCCAGCTATTTGTAGTGAGTCCTCCGAGCTGTAATACAGCTTGATTTAAATCAGTTTTCCCGGGGATCTCTAAACAAGAAGAGCACACAACCAAAGGCTCGTATTCCACTCTGCAAATGAAAATAAGTTACATAAGGTTAGATCGCAATTCTGGGGACAGCAACTTACAGGATTCAAAAATATCAGTCATTGTAATGCATTTTTCCTAAGAAACTATCATTTCTTAAGTCTTGAATCCAAAAGAAGAAAAAGCAATGACCAAAAATTAGCATTACATGTCACCTGAGAGACTCAAACAAATGACCTACCCTATGACTCTGAGCCCACACCAATTCATCCAGTTATGGCAGTTTAATTTATCACCCAGAAAACCTCTTCTAGAATTTAAAATAAAGCTGTGACTTTTACATCAGCTTTGGAAGTTCTTACCTGAATTTGCTTTCAAACACCCCAAAGGTAACTCTGTCTCCTGTCTTCAAAGTGCAGGGAAGGCCATTCTGCATTTTTTCCTCATTAATGAAGGTCCCATACTTAGAATTATCTTTTATTGTTAATGTAGGAATTTCATCTGTTTGACTCTGGAAAAAAAATCAACAAATGATTTTAAAGTCTTTAACTACTTCGTAATTACAGGGCAGAGCTCACAAGATCTGTAACTTTCTAGGTAAGCAAAAACTAAGTAGATGGGGCTATCTTCAGGGAATGATCACTCAACTAGCAATTCTTATTTTCCCTAAGATTGCTTCTTAAAGCCAAGAATTACTAACAGTGTGGATTTCCCTAGCCACTCAGTTCATTCTCCTGAGGTTTTGTTTGTTTGTTTGGTACATTCTGTTTTGTGTTTAAAAGATGAGGTATATCCTCTCCTATCTATTTTTTTAAATACTGTCAAAATTGTAGCATTAAAAACTAACCCAATGAGAATATAAGGTTAAAAGCTAGAGTTTCTGGCTGAATGTAAGTATTTTACTTTTTTCTAGAGGAGTTTCAATAATAAACATTTTCTCTACTCCTAAAAGAACAGACTTAAAACCTGAATTTCTGAGCAGCTAGCATTTACATATGCAGGCTGCACAAAACAATGGCTTTTCTTAGGCTACAAACACAAACGTAAGTCCCAACAGTTAGGTAAACTCATTTCCACACCTATGGGTGTGATAAAACACACCCAGAGCACAAGCCAGTTATTTTCCCTAGTAAAATATATCAATCTCCACCATGAAATGCATGAAGTCCTTTAAGGCTGTATTCCCAGAACTGGCACACAAACAAGGCTAACCACTTGGTAAAGGCCCTACAGTTGGATCTGAGCGCCTTCCAATGACCCATGTGCTAAATAAAGGCTTAGCTGCCACCGGTGGGGCCGGGGAAGGAAGCTGGGTCTGTGAAAGTGTGCACTGGACAGAGTTCTCGGACTCCACCTTTGCCCAGCTTGCTTCTTGGCTGCCAGCAGGGAAGCAGCCTCTACTGCATGTTCCATGATGTACGGCATGGACCACAGATCAAATACGATGTGGCGAAGAGATGACAGATGGAAATCCTGAGCCACAGTTGATCTTCAGCATTTCATCACCGCGAGAAAAGACACACACAATGTTTTCTAACGCCTTTTCTGAATTTCAAAATCACCTAAAGAAAAGGAAACTACTCAAATAGAATCACTGCTACTTATGTGTGGGTTCTCCTGCTGTTTTTCATTTTACACAGACAGACAGGATTTCTAATCTGCTTACAAGACAGTAAAATAAAGCCAGCAGCATACCAAGCTGGTTGCAGGGAAGTTTACTCTTAGCACAGCATGGCTCCGACTGATTGACTGATCGTTCTCTATTAGAATGGCACAGTTTTTCCTTCCAACGATGTACTCGATGCCAGCCAAAAGTCTGCATGGTTCTCCTGAAGAAAAACAAAAATCAACAAATTTAAGGTACACACACGTTTTCAAGGTATGTGACAAAATGTATAATAGGTATTACAAATAAATCACATTTCTGCTATATAAATGCTAAGCAACTTAGCATAATATATTACATACATATATGCATACACATCAAATTGGTTTTTTAAATTTTTTTTCCTGGGTTTACTTCATGCATTTTGCCTGTCTGAATGAGTGCACATCACATAATGGGGGCCCCAGGAAGCTCTGCAGCTGGCAGTAGAGCATCCACAGAGAGCCAAGAATAAAATTCAGTGCACACGACTTAGTTACCCAGTGCTGTTCAAACTTCTGGAGCCTGACATCAGGCAGTTTATTTTATCCATATTTAGGCACAGCACGATTTTAGAAAAATGTTTCCTGATAACAAATTAGTCCAGTGTATACAACAAAGCTTAAGAAAACTTTACACTGAAACTGTTTACAAAGGTACATATGGCTTCTTCCACAAAGATGGGTTCACTTAACTCAGAGACTGTTCAAGACAAGGGTATATCTAGGGAGAACGACTAAGGTAACCATAACATTTGGGAGAGTCAGGACTAAACACAGACGTTACACAGGCTGTTGTAAAGTACACGTGACATCTCCCATAAGGGTTGTTTGATGGACTGGAAGGAAATGCTTAACATGTAGGGGGGAAATTCTGAGATAAACAAATGTGATAGTCTGGGGGACTTGGGTAAAGCCTGGCCCTGCAGAGGGCAAAAGATCACCAGTGGTGAACTCCCAGTGGTGAACTCCATCCTTTCGCAGCATTCCAGGCGGCAGACAGGCAAACATCGCCTTCCTCTGAAGACACAAGCCCGTGTGTTTAATGCCCCTGGTTTCCCTAGTGCGTGTCTGTGTGTACAAGGACCTCTTACCCTCTTAACCACATATGTGCTTGTTGCTCCTGTCAATCATAAGAGGGCATCAGATCCTCAGGATCTGGAGTTAGAGATGGTCGTGAGCCACCATGTGGATGCTGGGAACTGAACCTGGGTTCTTTGCAAGAGCAAGGAAAGGTCTTAGCTGCTGGGCCATCTTTCTAGCCCCACGTGATTTTTTTCTAATAAATCTTCACTGAAGGATACATAATGTTATCTAAACAGACGGAAGCCTTTATCATTTTGCAAATAAAAAAACAATACTGAATTAATATTCCCTCCAATGTAACATAAATTTAATGTACTATAAAACAAATTCACACTACTGATTTTGGAGTTGATTAAATGATCTCAAAACTTCACTAGGAAAATATCTTAAAAATAAAGCAGGGCATGGACAAGTCGTTCGTTCGACTTTAAACCTAGCACAAAGGAGGCAGAGCCAGACAGATCTCTGTGCGTTCAAAGTCAGCATATAGTTGAGACCCTTTCCTAATTAAAAAAAGAAAAAGAAAAAGGATGGTAAGAAAAAAGACTATCAAAAATACTTTCATTTATTTGATTACATGTATGAGCATTTGCCTGAATGTCTGTCTGTGTAGCATGTGTATGCAGTACTCACAGAGGCCATGGGATGGTGTCAGATGACAGAAACACAGATCCTCAGGAAGGGGCCGTTGAAATTTAATCCTATTAAAGGAATCTCTGTCTATCACATTGCAAAATATGCCAAAAAGCTATAGTAATTTAAAGATATTTCAATGGACCAGGAAAAAAAAACCCCAACACAGATTGATACAATTAAGATCAGATTAGATGCAACTACACATTTAGATTTTTGCTTTACTGTTAGCAGTAGCATTTCAAATCAGTGTGAGTTCGAGGCCAGACTGATCTACAAAGTTGAGTTCCAGGACAGGCAGGGCTGTCACAAAGAGAAACCCTATCTGGGAAAAACTAAAAACCAACCAACAAACAAAACAGTTGTAATCTCTAAATGCTAGAGTAATAGCATGTGTCGGAGGCTTGTGGGAATTGGGAGCATGGGCTTCTCTTCAAGAACGGTGGCATATTATCACAACTAACCAAACTAGAAGACATCCAGTAGAACCCTGGCATTCTTTCTAAACAGCCTAAGTTAGATCTTGTCAATGAGATTTGGGTTCTTCTTACTTTGCTTTGGGGAGGAAGTCTCAGTATGTTGCCCAGGCTGTCCTCAAACTCAATCTATTCCAGCCTTAGCTTCCTGGGAACTGGGATTATAGGCAGGTACCATTACACTCATTTTAAGAGAGATTCACGTGGACAGTCTCAAGGACAGAAAACGTTCTGCTAGTTTATTGGTGTAGGAGGTTCTTCTATGTGTTGATTTCATTGATTGAATAAAGAAACTGCCTAGGCCTTTTGATAGGGCAGCCCTTAGATGGGCGTGGTAGACAGAACAGAATTCTGGGAGGAAGAAGGCAGTGTGGCAGACGCCATGGCTCTCCTCTTGGAGACGGATGCTGGTTAGCCTCAGGCCGGTAAACCACAGTCAAGTGGCGATACACATTAATGGAGATGGGTTAAATCAAGATGTGAG
>LOJH01030474.1:379-17478 GCA_001685095.1 Ellobius talpinus | reverse complement strand
TGAGTAACTTTACTCTTCTTTAGGGTTGGGGAGTTGAAAAGCTTGCACACACTGGCAGGAAAGTGGGTGAGGTTAAGTACCAAGTTCAGCAATTTCTGTCTATAAATACTGAAAATACACTCCACTATAAAGCAATCCTCCACACTCTTCCCTTTCCAACTCCCTTTTATCCCCCATATATGCAAATGTTAGTAACATCCATGTTTTTCTTCTAGACACTTTGCACAGCAAAACCTAACCTATGGTAAGGGATTAGACACAAGTCTTTCAGATACAAATTGAACCAAATGTTGGGAGAAGCTATGAACTCTGGGAACATTATAATACACAAGATTAAAAGAAACTAAAATCCACAACCCAAAATGATTTGAGAGTTTAAGAATGTTTAGAAAAGCAATGGGTCCCTACATCAAAGAATGGGTTTCTGAAATAACTGGTACAAAAAGGAAAGTTTAGTTTCAAAAGGACAACGAAAAGAATTATTTTGTGAACAGAATGGAGTTGTAGGCAGCTGTGCATTTAGTCGAGGCAGAAGCAAAACTAACCCTGAACTTAATCTGCTTCAGTGATGTCACCTCTTCCTTGTGTGCTTCAGTGATGTCACCTCTTCCTTGTGACATCTGCTGCACCTGTTTGCACCCCCGCCTTAAATTTACATCTTTGCTTTGCTTTTTTCTTTATAAATGAAAAGATTTTGATTTATAAATGTTGGCATTCTTCTGGGTTTGTTTTTTAAGACAGGGTTTCTTTTATGTAGCTCTGGCTGGCCTGGAACTGTGTAGACCAGGCTGGCCCCAAACTCCTGATCCACCTGCCTCTGCCTCCAGAACATTGGGATTACAGGTATAAGACACCATGACCGAGCATCTTGTTTTGTTTGGTTGGTTTTTTCTTTAATATTGGTCATGAGAGGTCTAACAGAAATTCGTCTTTTCACCTACAATATTAAGTTTAGCCAAAAAAGAAAATCTAATTCAGTGATTCTCAACCTTCCGAATTATTTTCATTGCTATTTCATAACTGTAATTTTGCTACTATTATGAATTGTAAAGAATTGTTTTTGAATGTCTTAGGCAACCCGTGAAAGGGTCCTTCAACCCCCAAAAGGGCTCCAGCCCAAGGTTGAGAATCACTGCTCTTATTTTTTGCATACTCAGCCAGGTAATAAGTTGACTTTAAAAAAAAACTTTTTAATATTATGATTATTGTGCTAGATTCACCAAGCCCATCTAGAGATATAATGCTCCCAAGACACATCTTTTATTTCTTGTGTTTTGTCTGCATGTATGTCTGTGTACACGTGCGAGCCTGGTGCTCACAAAAGTCAGAGGATTTCAGCTTCTCTGAATTGGAGCTATGGATGGTTGTGAGCCACCATACGGATACTGGGAGCTAAACACAAATTCTCTGCAAAAGCCAACAAGTGCTCATAACTGATAAGCCATCTCTCCAGCCCCTGAAGACATATCTTAAGACAGAAGGGCAGGGCAGAGGCTAAAGCTCGCCAGCTGAAGCACCTGTGATGCAAGTGTGAGAACTGGAGTTTGGATACAAGGTACTCACAGGGGCAAGCACAGCAGCCATTTAGTCCCAACATTCAGAAGGCAGACACGGGTCTTCCAGAGCAAGCTAGCTAGTTAGTCACCCACCAGGCAAGCTCTGGGTCTCAATACATAAGGTGCAGCGTAACTGAGAAAGGCACCCAACCCACCTCTAGTCTCCACATCATGCTACCCACACAAACACACATGCCCATATACACACCATGCACATGCAATAAATACACGACTAATTCCAGAAGGTCAAGCTGCCATCTTTCCACCTCTTAAAATGTTACCCGCCTCCACTAACAACATATGGACATATAGTGACAATAGGAAGCAAAACAGCACAACCCATCTAAACTTTAAAGGTCAAATTCTCTTCAACTACATTTAAGTCATTGGACTGCCTCCCTGTTCATGTTGATGACATTCATAAACAGTCTCTTCTTTAAGTCTTTTATCCTAAGATGCCTGAGGGAGGAAACCCGATTAAAATAATGTGCCACGCCTAACTACTTGCTCGCTGCTAAGGACCTACTTCCAGTGAAAGTTCTTCTCACACTGAGGGAGCTGCAGTTCTGAACTTAGTATTTGATACCAATACTAATATTTACCCTTAAGAGAAGTTCTTCCATAATCTAGGGAATCCTTTTAAATATGTTTACTACATGAGATGGAGAAACACATAGGATTTAGCACACCATGGTTTATTTAGTTACGTATCTCTGAGAGTAGACCACTGTTGCTTAACACTTGATTGCTGTAGTACAGCTGTAGAATATTCCACGACCTCACTGATCCACACCCAAAAGGTGCATAACACAATTTGTAGCCTGTCTCATGAATGTATCCAAAGTATACAGATTCTCTCAGTTTTAAAATTCATTATGAATATTAAAATCCAGAACTGTCTTTTATGGAAACGTAGGAATGTTTGGTAGTAAAAGGAGCAATGAGATCTAATAACAAAAATATCTGAAAATTAGAGTGATTTTTATCATTCTATTTTGCAATGTAATTTCCAAAGCCAACTATGATAAAGTGAGAAGAAAGTATGTTCAAACTTTATTCTTAAAAGCTAGAACTTAGTTTTAACAGTTTATTATGATTCTTATTTTAAAAATGTGAATCCATTAAGCCATGTAGAAATAAGTCTGCACAAACAAAACATACTTTAAACATGTGTAAGTGGATTGACTGTGTGAGATCTGAATTGTCCAGGCGCATCTTCATCACGCTATGGCAGCCAAGTAGTCCTTCACTTCTGCTGGGGTGAGCCTCCTAAAGCCAGCTTCGTTGCAGATCCCAACTTCTATGTTATCTTCTGTCATTTGCCCTTCGAAACTTTCCTAATTGAGGAAGAAAGGACCATGGTCAATTTCACAAGCAGTTCATTAGAAAAACTATCCCTTTAAAACCATCGGTGGATACTGAGCTAACCTTTAGAGTTAGGATGGCTGTATGAATGGCATCTTCCAGTTCTAGGTCTTCATTATATCTAGAGAAAAACATTGTTAGGGCACTGCTTAGATTCTTCATGGCTATTTTAAATAAAAGGACAATAAAAGCATTAAGTCTTTTAAAAATTTAACCCTCTTAAAAGCACTAAGTTGTAGTACAACTGCAGAATAGTCCACGATCTCAATGATCCACACCCAAAAGGTGCATAACAATTTGTAGCCTGTCTCATGAATGTATCAAAGTATACAGATTCTCTTAGTTTTAAAAGTCATTATGAATATTAAAACCCAGAACTGTCTTTTATGGAAACGTGGGAATGTTTGGTAGTAAAAGGGGCAATGAGACCTAATAACAACAGGCTCCAAAGCCACAGAGAAACCCTGTCTCAAAAAACCGGAAAAAAAAGCACTAAATTTTAAGAACATTCCCTAATCAACTCAGTGAGCGTTATCCCCAAACAATAAAGTGAGTGACACATCTACTCAACTTCTAACACCATGAAAAAGAGTCATTATTAAAAAATTTTTGTTTTAGCAATACTACAATGTCAGACTATTGCTAAAATCCTTTATTATTGGTTATAACACAGCACTGAAAACTCATTAATAAATAAAATTTAAAGTGCTTTTTATCAAGATTGAGATTACAGTGTGATCAAAAGTCTAAGATCCTTAATAACTATAACATGAATATTATGTGAAAATTGTACAAAGAAGAGTCATCTGTTAGACCTCAGCCACAAAACTTCCTATCCGAAATATCAGAGACAACGACGACACTGAATTCAGATATTACTGTGAGTGAAACAGCTTGTGTGCACAGCACTGACAGCAAATTTTACACAGCACTCCATTCTTAGACATACATCATGTGATCTGCTCAATGCCAACTACTAGGCTCACAATTTTTGTTTATAGCACAGCCTGAAAAACAGCCCATTCTGCAGTCCAGGCTGGCCTTAACTGGAAACAATCTTCACAAATGCTGGATTACAGGCATGGGCCTCCACATCCACCTATCTCAATTTTTAATTTTCATAAGTCATTATTAAACATACTTTTTGTTTGTTTGTTTGTTTTTCAAAACAGGGTTTCTCTGTAGCTTTAGAGCCTATCCTGGAACTAGCTCTTGTAGACCACGCTGGCCTCAAACTCAGAGATCAACCTGCCCCTGCCTCCTTTAATTTACTGGGATTAAAGGTGTGTACCACCACTGCCAGGCTTAAACATTTTTCTACTCTAAATATAATGGCTTTAAAAAAATTTGATGGGGAAATAAATTAAAAAGTAAACATTTAAAAAACAACCAATGACTGGGCATGCTGGCACACCACTCAGGAAGCAGAGGCAGGTGAATCCCTGTGAGTTAGAAACATGGTCTACATGGCAGCTTAAGAAGAGCCAGGGCTACCTAGAGGAATCCTATCTCAGTCACCCCCCAAATCCCCAAAACATAAAATCTTTAAAAATGAAACAAGGCTAAGCAATATCTTTAGTAAATGAGTAATATTACCACTAAATACACCGAAGATTAGGAAATCAAGATTTAGGGCATTTTCTCCTTTATCTCTAACTAGACTCAAATATAGAATGATATAATGAGTCTGTTAGACTCATGAAATTAATCACATAAAGAGTTCTTTCTGACATCTGTAAGATCAGTCTGCCCAGGAATCTGATCCTGGGAAGCCTACCTGTTCTCAAGGAAAGTCTTCCCGTTCACGTAATTCTTCCCCATTGCTGTGGCCTTCCAGGCAAAGTAGGCTCCCTAATCAGGAAAGGCAAACATTTTAAAACACTTGGATAACTCTATTCCTCTTACATCTGTAAACTGGTCTCTAATTTATAAAGTCACAATTATTTATTCAAATTGGGTGAAAATTTCATAGAAAAGGTTTTGTTTAAAGGTTATACAACAGATGACAAAGTCATGAAGGAACTCAGAAGTTAATTTTGACTGTGGTAATGGTTTACTCAGGTATGTATCTACGTACATAATACACACAAACATATCAAAGCTCATCAAACAGTGATGAGTTAGAGAAATTACTGTAAATAAGATGTGCTTTAAAAGCTAGATAAAAGAAAGTAGGAGTTAAAGTAATATTTCAGCTTAATAGACTGCATGGATCTAAAGCTGTGTCACATTACCCTGAAAACTGGTGGTCACTCATCTTTAGTGTACAGATGAGACAGCTTTTCATTGAAAGTATCACAACCTTTGACTATTGTAAAAGTTGTGAAAAACCTGGCAGCAGTAAAAGGTTTCCAAATATTTAACAATCAAAATAATAATTCAAAACTATATGTAAAGAATCCAAGGTGTTTTTGGCAGCTCTCTTCCAGGCTACCTAAGTGACTCCACCATAGCTTTGGCTCTGAACACGCACGTGCATTCTGCACTGTCTATTCCATCACGCCACACAACGCCATTCAACACTCACTTGAGACATACATGTCAGGGAGAGGACTTGCTTTTACTATGCTTAAAAAATCTTTTCTACTTTTATAGAAACATAATGATTTAATTATAAAAAATATAAGACAATGTTTTAGTATCATCATTCCTCAGCCTAGATGCCACTGTTAGAAATTTAATTGTTGTTTGAGTTGCTGAATTCAGTTTCATAAAAAGAATTATTAAATGAATTTTGGATTGGGATTAGAATTTCCAGCAATTTTTGAAATAGCCCTAAGCATTTCCTGCCATTTCTGTAGCGAGTGTTTTTGTGAAGTGGTATCTTTAAGCACTGACAACCATAAAATCGAACTCTGACTCCAAGGGCCTGAAGATTCAAGTATTCTATGACTTATTCTTTCTGAAAAAATAAAGGAGCCTATCCATCTCACGCTCATATGCAAACTTGCTTCTGTTTTTAATAACAGGTAAAATTATATGCATATCAAAGAACTGTTTTTAGATAGGTTTCTTTGTGACTGTCAGTCATTATTTGGCTTCTGTATGCATTTTATATTTAGCACAGTTACAAATAACTTTACCAGGTGGAAAGGGGTGACGAGTAGAATGTCTAAGAAGCCCTATATGTAACAGCCTCACCTGAGAAAAACAAAGACATGCATAGAAGAAAACTCATGGCATGGGTTAGACAATGCCTTTTTAGTCAGCAAGGAAAAGGAGAGCAAGGGCTGAACGCAGTTCCCACACTGCCTTCCTCTACTGGCTGGGAAGGCAGGACCTCGGGCCACTGACCTGCAGATGCTCACAGACGGCCTGACAATCTCATGACTTTCATTTTGCCTTTTCAGTTCGTAAGGTAAGAGTGTAAGGCTTATATCGAGAGAACTTGCAATGATCTAATAATTTATTAACAAGAATTCACTCCCTAATCTTTTTCTTAGGCTTCTCCTCACAGCAAATGGAACAACGTGGAAAAAACTCAAATATCAACCTTATATCAGTGCTTTTGCTTTGAGAGTCACACTCAAGACAGCCCCAGCAGCAGACTGACGGCAAAGATTCTAACACTGGCCTCCTGTCGTGCATCTGACTTATGTGCTTCCCAAAACAACAGCTCGAGAGAGCTGATGAAATTCCATAGCGACAGCAGATCATTCTAGTGTATGCTAACAAACGTGACCCCAAAAGGGCAAAAACTAAGGTGGCACACACTTCCTGATGAAAGAAAAGTGCTGAACGTGCAAATGTGCACTACTTTATACTTTCTCAGAAGTGAAGGACTTGAGCGATGGCTTAGGGTTGAGAGAATGCTTACAGCTCTTTGAGAAGACCCAAATTCTAGTCTCTGCACAAAGTCAGGTGGCTCTCAACTACCTGTAGCTCCAGCTTCAGTGGGACCTGACTTCTCTGGATTCCATGGGCAGCTTCAGTGACACACATACATACCCACAGACACATATGTATATGATGGGAGATGTCTTTCTGCACACTTGAATATGTGTTGCTCTCATTGGTTGATAAATAAAGCTGCTTCGGCCTATGGCAATGCAGGATAGAGCCAGGAGGGAAATCCAAACAGAGATACAAGAAAAGAACAGCAGAGTCAGGAGACACCAGCAGCCACCCAAGGAGCAACATGCCAGAGCACCAGTAAGCCACTGGCCACTTGGCAACACAAAGATTAATAGAAATGGGTTAATTTAAGTGCAAGAGCTAACTAGTAATAAGCCTGACCCATCCGCCAAACATTTACAACTAACATAGTCCTCTGAGGGATTACTTTAGAAGTGGCTGCAGGACCAGGCAGGACAGAAAAGCCTCTGTTTACATGTACACACATAATTAAAAATAAATCTTTTAAAATAAGTGGGAAAATAAAATGGTGCTGAATTTTAAACTTTTATGGTTTCAACTTTTATTAGATATATAAAAAGCAATTCTAATAAATGCTTCAACTGTATGTAATGATACTTACAGATGGATCTGACTGAAATAAATATGGTCGTCCCTCATTCCACCCACAAATAAGTAAAGAAACACCAAATGGACGAACACCACTGTAGAAAGAAAATGAATAAGATTTATATATACTCACAAGTAAAGCAAATTACCAAGTAAACTGAGTTAGATGTCTTTAACTTCTAAATGAACCAACTTAAAATGAATTGTTATAGCTGGGAAGAGCAGTACGCCTAAACCAAATGACATAGCACCTTGCTTCCCAACAGTTCAGGAGCAAGTAATTCTCAGTGTAACATCATTACAGAACTGTGTCAAGAGGAGGAACATGGTGCCATCCTGGAAAAGGGTTAATAATGCTTGTTTCTCGGACAGGTTAAGCCTGACAGAAGTGCACTAGTTTCTATGGAAGTCATTGACCACTCTTCTTTTACCGTGTGACATCTGCCCATGCAATACTATCTGCCAGAAAAACCTTACCAAAACCAAATTACCTGTATAAGTACAAACCATGTCCTTTGACGCACAGAGCTCAGATATTTTGTTGGAGCGACACAACTTAGAGTGAGACACACACCTATACAGGTGCCACAGTCTAAGCATGGAGAAACGCACCCTAACAAATCTAATAAATACATCTTCCCCACAAGGCTTGTGAATCAGCAATTACTTTCACACCATCTTATTCACCATATCATTTAAGGCTACCAGGGAGCTGGAGAGATGGCTCAGGAGCTGAAAGCAATAACTGCTCTTCCTGAGGTCCTGAGTTCAATTCCTAGAACCCACATGTTGGCTAACAATTGTCTAATAACTATAGTCTCATAGAATTGTCATGGAATTCAAAGCCCTCTTCTGGTGTGCAAACACACAACACATCCATATACATAAATAAAAACAAAATAATTCTTTAAAAAATAAAACCGGTATTAAAATGTTATTGCTGTTTTTATATGCTCACAATCACTTTAGGTTGAAAAGCTTAAGTACAGAGGCACTGGAGACTGCCTATAAAGAATCACCAGCAAAGGGCCCTTTAAAAATCAAGATGCTTTATTCTGCTGCGGGATAAGAACACACTCTCTTTTCCCCTTTTCTTCCTTTTGAGACAGCATCTAACTATGTAACCCAGATGTGACCTGAATTTGTCATCTACCTCTCTGTGTCCCACGTACTCAGCTTATAGGTGTGCACCACGACATACAGTGACATTTTCATCTTAATTATTTCAAATCAAAATCAGAAACATTTATTATCACAGTGATTTTCTTCATTTGTTCAGCAAATACAGAAATAATAAGACTCCTACTCATTTGTTTTCTTTTACTATGTTTTTTCTTCTTCAAATTCATGATACATGTCTTCAAGTAATAAGAACAACTTACCCTGACTGGGTATACTCCTGCATCACAGAGGCTACTCTCTGTACCAGTTGGGCTGTGGGGATGGGTTCTTGGTAGACAAGATAGTATTGCTGGGCAAGTTTCCGAGCTCTGTGTACAAGCACTCTAAGGCAATAAGAAAAATAGTTACGACACTCTACTAACGACCCCAACTTTCGTCTAAAAGCACACACAACACAAGCTTGGCGTGCACCGCTCTTCATCAGCTACAGCTAAGAGTAGTCTCTTGACGCCTGAGAAACAGAATGAGAAGCAGGGACTAGAGTACAGATAGTGACAGATTTAAGGAGTTGGAGAGATGGCTTAGCAGTTAAGAGCACTGGCTGCTCTATCTGAGGACCCAGGTGCAACACCCAGCACCCACACTGGTGGCTCACAACCATCTTAACTACATTTTCAGGGGATTCAATGCCATCTTCTGGCCAATGGGGGCAGTATCTGCACATGGTGCAGAAAAACATACACTACACACTGTAAAAAGGTAACATTTAATTTACAAAATGAGAGCTTCATTTCTCCTTCTGTGACTTCCACCAAACTGGCCCCCTTATCTTGAGGGCAGTCTATTTATACTTTACTCAGCCATCCCAAACTCAGATGCATGAGCATACGCATTCAATTCTGGGCATATTTCTTTCGCTCAGCCTGTTTTTTCTATAGTCTACTTTAAGTATTGCCTACAATTTAGAATAGCCTTCAAAGATTAAACAAACAGTAAGTAAGAAGCTACATTTTACATAAGATATGAAAATCATACCATTGTAATGGTTAATCTTGTTGTCAACATGACTACAATTGGAATTTACTAGATTCAAGGTGCTGCAAGGGCTTTTAAAAGTCAGATTATTTAAGCAGAAAGACCCACCCTAAACATGGGCTTTACTTTCTGATGGCAACCTAGACACAAAGGTCACAGGACAAGGAAACTGCTCTTAGCCTTCTTGCCTCACAGTAGCTGGATAGTATCTATTCTGGTGCTGCCATCTGGTGTCTAAACACAGCTTCTTCAGGATTCTAACACAGACTGGAGACCAGCAGCTCTGAAGAATCCTCCAGGGCTCCAGCACTAGACTGGGACTGCTTGTTGTGTGATGAGATTCTGACAATAAAGCTTGCTTGGAATCAGAGGGCAGAGCTAGCCACTAGCTGACCAAAATGAACCATAGAGGTTTTGGAGGACTGAGGACAGATAGGAGACAAGAAGTAGTAAGGTGGGCTGAGAGAGGAGCTCAACCCTTTCTGAATGGAGGAACGTAAGAGGTAGGAGGTCACTGGTGGCTTCTCTGCTGCTTCTCTGATTATTCAGGTTCTTACCCTGATATCTGACTCCCAGTTTTTTGTTGATAAAAGAATAATTAGATAAATGCATCAAATGATGAGCCATCCGGCCTCATGGACTGAATAATAACTGCCACACTGTCTGCCTTTCTGCCAGCTTGCAGCCAGTTAGACTATCCAGACCACAGCCTACATTGGTCTAATAACCCCATGGTGTGTGGGGGGAGGAGGGTGTGTATGTATCTTCTATCAATTCTGTTCATTTAGAGAACCCTGAAAAATACAGCTATACAGTAATCAAATATATTCAGACAGATTTATCCTCACCCACTCAGGCCTACTTCTCTGAAATATACACATTATCTCTCTCGAAGACACTGATGCCCTTCCATCTAAAGCTTATTTGATCAGCAGCAGTCCACTGCAGTGTCCATTCTACACAGTGGTGGAGAATTTTCCACAAGAGAAACGCTAATCATATTCTGGTAGCCCTGTTGGCTTATAATTCCAAGTGAAACTATCTATCTTGTTTCATAAAATTTTTTATTTTAGCTATATTCTCTTTCAGCTTACTGGTACCCCAGTGTACAGGGATACTATATCTTCTCCAGTAAAATAAAAAGGGAGTGATTCTACAGGCCTATGAATCCTGGCTGGCCACTCAGAAGCCTTCAGTGGCCTTAAACATATTTGTCCCTTTGATAAGAGCAAAAATAAACAGAATGAGGCTAACTCTACATGGTCCATGCTCTCTCTTGATGCCTGAATCACCTTAACAATATTTTATTATAAATGAATGCATTTGATCATTTTTAAGGTGAATCAGAACACCAAAGCCCTTCCTACCAAGACCTTGGATGGAGGAAATGAGATGATGACAAGATAAAATAGGTAAGTAGGTAATTTATCACCTCGTTTCCAATCACAAGATCAACCTCCATAAAACCCATACAGGAAAACTACATTTAGCTATCACCAGGCTGCCAGGACTAAATGAAACAACCACAGAGGAGGAGCAAGGTGATGAGAAAACACTGTGACCGGTTGTAGTACCTGTAATCTGGGCCCATACCACTGTACACCAAACCAATGTGCTTGGTGATCGGTTCCACTTTGTGGACGCTCCTTTCATCATACAGGATGGATTTCTGTTTTTTCTCAGTGGCTAATACTACTCCATTTGCAGCTTAAAAGAGAGAAAAAAAGATAAATATTAGAACATGCTCTTCAATAGCTTTCCACTTACAGATGCATTCAACAAATTTGCTGCTTTCTCTAGATAATAAAGCCTTTTTCTGGATTTTTATACAAAAATTACCTGAGAAATAATAAATCATTTTTCTGTCACTGGTCATTTATACTGCACAAACAAATCCCCAAAGCTGCAGGTAATACCCAGTCTCTCTCAATATTTTCAGGTTTACTGGTTTTAAAACAATAAACTTGGTAACTCTTCTAGTATAAATGTTAAGAAAATTTTCTATAAAGACCAATAGAACATATAATAATTTTATCTTTAAATGTTTTACAGTTAGCCCTTTAAAAATAAAACTTCCAGAGAAAAATACTCAGTTGAAAAATAAAATAATAATAGTTTCCTGAGGAAAAAAACTACCTATGGAGTATCACAATATACTAAAATGACATATTTGCTATGAAATTTCAATTACTGGTCTGAATGCTATTTTCTTTAAACTTCAAAATTCTCTAACAAAAAGACTGTTGAGAACTACACACTTACATCTACCGTATCCTCAGGTAAGCAGTAACAAGTATCTGCAGTGAACGAAATATTTACTTACCTTTAATTCCCACTGAAGGGGCCCCTCCAGCTACAGCAGCCAAAGCATACTCGATCTGGACAAGTTTCCCAGACGGGCTTAAAAAGAAACAAAGGTATTTGCTATGTTCACGCACTTTCGAATATTTATGATAGTCACCCTTATGTCAGAAGGAAGACATACAGGTCAAACTTCACCAATAAGCCTGCTGGCCTTTGAGATCTGCCATGGAGCTATTTGGAAACTACAATGACAAGACTTGCATAGGCTCAGAGTGAGTGCCAGTCCTCTTTCCTTAGCTTTGTTCCCCCAGCTCTGGTTAGTAAAGCATCATCACAACTGCCTCTGTCCGCCACGCACCAGCCTTGACTTCAGGCAAGTGTATCAGAGCAATCAAGCAGTTTCTGAAGTCAGTAATCTGGGTCCTCGAAAACACCACCTGGGGTCATATTAACAGGCTTCTGGAATCTTCAGTTCCAAAGCAGCTACTTCTGTACCTTGTCACTCTGACATAATTCCCACAATAATTTCTTGGTTCAGTTAAAACAGAAATTACTGACTCTGGCAGGCATCCTCTTGTTCTCTTGTCTACCCTTCATGTTTGGCCCCATCCACATTACCTCCTTCCTCACTATGGTTTAGCCTGTCAACAATTCTCTTTATTCTTAAATGTTCAAGCAGCCAGCTCTTTCTTATCTTCTAGTTTCAAAATCACCAAGCACAGGCCTTTCCTGAAAACTATGTCTGAAGCTCTGCTCCTTTTACCTCTTTCAATACAATTTGCAGAAACAGAAAAACATTTTTGCAGACTCTGCACCAGTAGGCTCCAATTTCTTTTGCTCATTTATCATCTCTCAGCCAAATGTAAGCTGGAAGAAAACTCGCTTCATTTCCTATCCCTGGCAACTTATATCACCAACAGTTTAATACTAAAAACAGTATTTCCTTCCTAAACAGCTAAACCTTATCATGTTTTTGTTGTTGTTGTTTTTAAGGTTGTTATAGTAAAGAAATCTGTTGTACAAATATTCAGATGTTTGCTATAAAAGATTCAGGGCTGAGGATGTGGCTACTATGGTAGGGTGCTTGCCTAGAATGCATGACACAGCATAAACCAGGTGGTAGTGCACCTGGGGATCAGAGGCAGGAAGAGCAGTTGAAGGTTATCCTTAGTAACTGGCCATTTTAAGCTAGCCTGGGCTATAAGTGATTCTGTCTCAAAAAGAAATTTTAAAAAAATTCCAGTCTCTTATGGTCTATATTCATTTGTTTCATCTCCAGTGAGACCACATTTGGGACCATATCTCTTTTGTTTACAAATATAACTGACTACCATGCATAATTAGTCTCTGCCATAGTATGTGATTAAATCATTTGCTAAGGAATTAAGGGGAAATCATTCAAAGTTTCCAAAACAAACACAACAAAATTGCATACCCTCAGTTATCTGGAACTACAAAAAGGCAATTTTCAAAAGAAAGACAATATATTGTGACGAAAAGTATGTTCATTTTTTTTCAAAACGAACAAAGTTTGAATATCGACTTAGCTACTAGTGGACAACCTTGAAAAAGTTCAATTGTTTAGGCTGTGGTTAGCTCATCCCTAACTCAACATACATAGGTGGTGGTGGAAAACCAATTACAGTTAAATTCAACAAGTAGATCCTGGCTGCCTTCAGTCGGATCCTGAAGAAAATGGTCAAACTACAGTCGTTTGTCTAAATTCTTCCGTGATGAATTTTCTTAAACAGGGAACGACGAGGAAATAAAGTACACATCGTGTGTGCCTTGAGAAAATATATTTAACTCTCTATCCCATAACAGAAAGGTCTAAAATCTTTTTAAAGCAATTTTTTTCGTGACGAATCAAGCTCATCGACTTTAGCTTATCAGTTTGAGCGCGCCACGAAAACCTGACGGGAAATCTGCGCTTTCATTTTGGAGTTATAGTCTATAGCAGCATAGTAGAAACCGAAAGCAGAGTGAGTTTCGAAGCACACTGGCGCGAAATGGGAGACTACGACTCGGACTTAACAGTACAGAACGATTTCCCTAAGGAAAAAGGACGTCTCACAGGTCTGAGCAGGAATCAGTTTCCGAAGCTCCCTATCTGGGACAGGAAGGAAATCCTAGTCCTGAATGGACCAGCTGGAAACAGGCTGTCCCATAGCAGCTTTTTCTAAGCTAGAGAGGGAAAGCCAGCGCCTGGCTCGGAGCCTCCAGACCCTCAGTCCCAAAGGCGGCGGGCCCCTGCCTGGGCTCAGGCCTGGCACCGCACATGACTCTGCAAAGCTGCGAGTCCAGCCCCATCCCCGCGCGCTCCTGCGGAAACACCAGCCAGACCCAGGACACGGGGGCCTGGTCCGGGGCGCTCCTGGGACCTGTGATGCGTGGAACCTGCCCCCCNGGGTACCTGAACGTAGTCAGCGAAAAGCTGTAACCGCGCTCTGCCATCTTTACCCAGGAAGTCGGGAAACAGCTACGCCCATGCGGGGTACGGCTGTTTCCTTTAACGTTCTCTTCTCTCTGATTGGAGGAGAGTCAGATGCGCTCCAGGGGCAGCTGGGAGTTGGAGTTTGAGGATCCCAGGCAGTCGGTCGCTGAGTGCGCGCGCAAGCCAAAGGGCGGCTCTGCGCATGCTCTGAGCAGGGAGGCGGGTGGAGCGAGAGGGCTTGCGCACGGTCCCGGCAGGCGTCCCTCTCCAGGGCGGAACATGGCTGTCTCCTTGCTGCTGCTGTCCTTCCCGTGGCCGGCGCGTCCCGGACCGCTCCGGAGGTGCTGGAAGCTGCTGCAGCAACTGAAGCAGAACTGGAACGGACTTGCCAGTCCTCAATGGGGTCCGTAAGGAGAGAGTTCGTGGGGAGTGGGTTGGCGGGGGCTTCCGAGTTGTGTGAGAGAAACAGCGCGTGCTTTTTTGGTTGACTTGGAGGGATTGGGGAGGAGAAGCTGTTTCTGTAGCTCAGGAGGCCTGGAACTCACTGTGCCCAGCCTAGCTTCGAGCTACTGGTATCCTGGATGTTAAATTTTAAATTGCTTTAGCATTTACAGCATATCCCAGAAGTGATAATACCTAGACGATCTGAATAGAGATTTATTCCATTAGATCACAGACGCTGTGTGATAAATGTTTGTCTACAGATGCTACCTGAAATAATCGTTTCAATACATTCGGTGTCCAGTAGGCCAAGAAATCCCCAATGTCACGCAGGCAGTCCAGAGTTATTATAAACGTCTGGGCTCTATGTAGCGAAACATAAGGTCTGTTGAGAAAGAATGCCTATATAGAAAATTTTTTGTAACTTTTTCTCTCTTTTGGGCTGGGGGAAGGGGTGAGACAAGGTCTGTCCATGTCCAGTCTACCCATACATGCCCGATCCTCCTGCTTTAACCTCCCGATCTCTGGAACTTCAGGCCTGTACTTGGGCAGCTTATGTACTGGTAAGAAAGAAGTCCAAAGAATAGAGCGAACTGTTACAAGTCCGAAGAATAAAAGGAAGGGTAAAGGAATGCTTTTCTAAGCAGTTTAGAAAAAGTAATTGTGAAATACTTGATAGTGTCATAAATAATAAAGGTCCTTTTCTTAGCACACAGGTCAAGATTAAGGAAGAATGTAATGGCTTTAGAAACGTACAAGCTTCCTAAAGCTTCCTAAAGGAGCTAACTGGGTCAGAATACTGTGGTACAGCTGATGGCTAGCATAGTCATCTCAGTGCTGGTCAAAGTGCATGTAAGGGATCTCAAGATTAAATTCATTTGTACATTATTTGCTACAAAACCACAGCGTCCTGCATTGCATAAGGCAAGAAATGCCTAATAGACCAGTTGCTTCAGTAGGCTGGACTAAAAAAACATTCCATCTGAATTATTTTTAATTGCCTTTTTGTGAACGTTAGTATTTTAATAGCTGGGGCTTATTAATATTTGTTTAGTTTGACATTCTAAACTGTATGTCAGGCCAGCCGCATGGCTCAGTAGTAAAGGGCCTTGCTGCCGAGACCTGAGTTCTAGCCCCAAGACCTACACAATGGAAGGAGAGAACTAACTCTGAAAGCTTTCCTCTGACCTTCACGTGTGCATACATACACACGTACTTTACAGGTGTGTATGTCTAGTGACGTGTTGATTGTTGAAGAGAAGGTATCTATAAGTAGTCGTTTAGAGATTGATTCTCGTATCTGTCCTGTTTTTAGCACCAGCATTAGCAGTCCAGGGTCCATCCATACTCACAGACCCAGCCCACGGTACCAGTGGAAACAAAGAGGATTCCAGCTTTTTAGATAGTATCTTTTGGATGGCAGCTCCCAAAAACAGACGCACCATTGAAGTTAACCGGTGTAGGAGAAGAAACTCCTGGAAGCTTATTAAAATTAAGGTAGTGTGTGTGTGTGTGTGTGTGTGTGTGTGTGTGTGTGTGTTGGGGAGTGTGTGCACACCCACTCTTCCTCAGGCCTACCATTGACGGACCTCTTATTCATACAGCAGAGGAATTGGTTTTATAATAGTCTTGTCATCTTGTTTGGCTCACCATAGATCAAAAAGTAATTTAACTCTTCCTTGATGTCCCGCTGTGTTGATGGCTCCTTGTTGATTATTTGTTGTTTGAAATTAGAGGACTGATAGAGCTCTTAATTAAAAAGTCACGTGGGATCTTCACAAGCAATTCTTATGTAAAAATCTCCCAACTTCCTCGCCTATTCTTAATGTGGAATTTACTAGCGTTACATAATCAAAATATTCTACTCAGGCCAGAGGGTAGATAAGAGAATCTGAGAATAGTTTATTCATAGGCCGTACAAATAAAAATATACTAGATGAGTAAACTTGAGTTCTAGCCCCGATTTTCTTCCTCATTTGAACTCAGTGTTACTATTCTCTCCGTTTTACTGTTATTTTTTTAAAGTTGAACGAGATAGTACATAACCTCATATAGCATGAGTGCTCTCAGAAAGATGCTGCGTCAGCATCTTAGGGCTCCTGCTGGCTGGTGATTGTGTAGTATATTTCCTGTCGTTAATAGGTTTTTCTTTGTTTTCAAGAACAATATAGACGTTTGCCCTGAATGTGGCCATCTGAAGCAGAAACATGTTCTCTGTGGCTACTGCTATGAGAAAGTACGTAAGGAAACAACACAAATCAGACAACAAATATGGACTCAAGAAGGGGGCCCCTTTAAAGCCCCAACTGTAGAGACTGTGGTACTGTACACAGGAGAGAAACCATCAGAACATGATCAGGGCAAGAGGATTGTTGAAC
>LOJH01030473.1:2249-17099 GCA_001685095.1 Ellobius talpinus | reverse complement strand
CTTAGCTGGGGTCATCCTTGTGGATTCCAGGGATTTTCCCTTGTGCCAGATTTCTTGCTAGCCCCATAATGGCTCCCTCGATCAAGGTATCTTCTTTCCTTACTCTCCCTCTCTGTTCTTCCCCCATCTCTACCATCCCATTCCCTATGGTCACCTCCCCTCTCTTTCTTCCCTTCTCCCCCCCATACTCCTGATTTTCTCAGGAGATTTTGTCTATTTCCACTTTCCAGGGAGATCCATGTATGTTTCTATTAGGTGAACCTGAGATCTTACTAACAGTCTCATTAGTTCCTAATCAGAGGGCTTTTTGTGTTGCCTGGGCTGTGTTTAGAATGTTTCCTGTATTATCACAGAAACATAGCTTTTTCAATATGCCATAGTCTTCTTAGTGCCTGAGACAGTGTGTCTTCTTAGATTTTATAAGTGAACTGATAGCCCGAGAGAGGTTTAAAATCTGATAGGCTACTAAATGTTTTGACTAAGCCATTGACATTACCATGAGGTTGTACTTCTCCACTCAGTCATATTTTAAGGACGTTGCTACGTAACAATGAGTACAGATAGTTAAAAGGGGGTGATTCCCTAACCTAAGGATGCTAAAATTGACTCATGTTGTCTGTTATCTTTGTTTGGATGTATGGACCAACTCAAAATTCCACATTCTGTTACCAGTCTGCTCCAGTTTGATAACAAGCCAGAACTATCATGGGTTGAACTCCACCACTCAGCCCTTTCTGCATAAATATTCTTAGGGTTAATCTAGATCTCCCAGTTTCTGTGAACTTGAGTAGAATCTATAGATTTTTTTTTTACAAATTCAATTACAAGATCAATCCAAATCCATGGACCGGGTAAGAACAAATGGACATCTAGGGTTGGAGAACACAAGAGCATTCTTCACTGTTCTTTCGGGTTAGACATAGGCCCAAGTATCCAGTACTGACAATGGGCCACCTTCCAGTGATGGCTCAGGCAAGTGAATGGTGGTTTGCAGTATGGGAATTGCTTTTAGCTAGTATCATTAAAGACAATATGGCATTCAGATTTTTTGATTTGATTGAGGCAGAGTCGCATTTAACCCAGGCTGGTTTTGAACTTGCTATGCAGTCAAGCCTGGTACTTTTACCCAATAAGCCATCTCCTTAGCCTAAAAACATTCTAGCTAAAGAAACAGACAAGTTTATGCAAAGCAGTATCCAAACACCAACAACACCTCAGCCATATAATTCAAAAGTCAAAGGTACCTGGGGTTCCATCCATCTTGATCCTGGAAGACATAGATTTCAGAGGCTACTTTTGGCATGTTTTGGTCTTCTCCTGTCTGTACTGGGAAACTTGTGAAGTTGCTTTATGAGACCAACACACTTGTTTCCATGGGTTGGCAGCGCTTCATTCTGTCCATACTGCACGTTGTTTAGTTGTAGTAAGTTTCTCACTTTCATTTAGTTTTACAGGAGCCGAAAAGATACTTGAAGTGGCATCTAGAACAACCAGAATGTTCTTTGTGTCCTTAGCTGGTAAGAGACTCACTGATGGTACCATTGTTCTACAATGAGTGAGGTTTATAAACCTGTTCAACTGTCCCACCATTTACATACTTGGGTACAACCGTATAGCTCATGTCTGTTTTAAAGTCTGCTGTAGAGCCATAGGACTAATCTACAGCTCACAGCTTTCTGATCTGGTCCTGATGGCCAGTTATAGTGTGGAATTCTGAATGTTAATTGTGAGGTTAGGTAGCAGTCTAGGAAGGACATAAAATGTTCCTCCGTCTGTCACAATCTGAGTTTGTTCACCTGTTTCCATAACACTGTTCCCTATGTCTCTGAGTGCAAAGGCACCATGGTCAATTTGGTAGTTCCTAGAATCTGCTCTAGATGAGGCACAGCTGTTTTCCTAAACATCTCAGTGCATGTATTTGGACAATCTGTGAGATAGGAGGTAGCTGAGCAGCTATCTGAGCAGCTAGTGTTTCTGGATCTCTGTGATGTAGGAGATGAAGTCAAATAGGAAGAATTTGCTCAATAGTGTCAGGTGCAGGATTTTTGTAAAATGAGGAAAATTTGAATGCATCCAGTTAGTATTCCGTAAGCTAAGAATGACGGTAGAAACTACATGAAGAGCCAGCAACAGGTCATGGCACCATGCCTGATAATCAAATCTCCGAAAACTGGCCCATCGCGTACAGTGTTCCCCAGTTTGCACGCAGCTGTTCACTGGCCGAAGTGAATGCTGGGAAAGCACCTCCATCCACTACTGTCTTGGTCTGTTCTGCTGTGACAGAAGTGATGTGAGTGCATGTGCAGACTCAGGCAGTCAGCACTGCAACCAGTCCTGCAATCTGAACATCATGATGCCTTTTCATTTTAAGGCATATTCCACGGGTGTGTGTGTACCAGGGTAGGTACCTTTGGAGGCCAAAAGAGGCCCGAGAGCCCCTGGAGCTGTAATTATAGACTTGTGAATTTCCTATGAGAGTACTGGCAACTGAACTTGGGTCATCTGCAAGAGCAGCACATGCATTTAACTGCGGAGGCTGTCTCACCAGCCCTTGGATGCTTATTTTTGATGGTATACTTCATTGGACTGAGAGCTTCTTAAGAGAGTAGTAAACCACACATCTGGCATGCCTGAGAATGTTTCCAGGGAGCATTAACCTAGCGAGGAAACTCTCCCTGCATGTGGGTGGCTCCATCTGACATGCTAGGGGCCCAGGGGAAAGAGGAAAAAGCCAGTTAGCTCTTCAGCTGTCTTTATGTAAACTGCACAGCTTTGCCCTGCCGTCCCCACCCCACCATAACGGACTAAACTTCTGAAAACTGAGCAAATCTGAACGTTCTTCCCCTTCAGTTGTTTATGTCAGACACACTGTCACAGCTATAAGAAAGTGAAAATGGTTTCCTAGTACCTGCAGGGGCTGGGAGCTGGCACTCTAAGTTGACTGTGACAGTAGCATCAACAGACCTCTTCACAGGTGCGCTTTTCCGCATCAGGAAAGGCTGTTTCTCCGTTTTAGCATCCTGTCCTTGCCTTTCCCAGCACCAGTTTGCTTTGATGTCCCTGGTATTGCCTTGCTTCTGCCCGGTCTTTGCACTTATTTTTGAGTCTGTTTATCTGCATTTGGTGAATTGCTGTTTTCCTTGGTCATCACCGCTGTGAGACAAGAAGATAGGGTACTGGCAGGTCTCAGTTGGGCCGCTTTTGGAACTTTCCAGGATGGCTCAGACCAGGCCATCTCTCTCTCCCCAGTATGCACAAGATAGGGCCACTTTTCAGTAACCTCTCATCCCGATGCCTGGCAGCCCAATCTGCCATGCCAAAGTATGGGGTTGTTTTTAAGCCAGAGGCTGAGAGGCAGAAACATGAAAAGCTCCTTGCCTTGACCTCATTTGTCAAAAAGCAGGACACGGAGTTCTCAAAGAGAGTAGTCCCTTCTCTCCAGGAAAAGACTGATTGGAGTTCATCACCAACCCGGGGGTTCTCTCTATCCGAATCAGCCTGGGGACACCAGATGAACCACAAAACAAAACTGGAATCTACTTTTCTACCCTCAGCACTGGCTTCTCATGTCCTGGGATAGATGACTTGGGTCCTTTTCCTTTGTTTTAGCTCTACTCTGGTTTATTATTCTCTGTGGAGGATATTGTTCTAACCCAGATTACTAAACCATTGTTGGAATTCCTTATTCCCTGGTAACTCTCATATGCATTTGAAATATACATGTTAATAAGCTTCTGTTTGTTTGTCTCTTGCTAAACTGTTCCCCTCCCCAGAGGCCCCAGCCAAGATTTTATACACATAGAGGGAACATTTTTTTCCTCCATCATACCACATTGAAACTTCCAATACATAATGACTGAATGAGCAGACTTTTGGGCTCACCATATCCTTGAACTTAACTGAATATACATGACTCATGCAAGAAATTAGTAGACTATCTCACTGTTTTGGAATATTTGTTTAACTATGCAAAGATGTGTTGCATTTCTTTGACTATGTAAAGATGTGTTACATTTGTTTATGTTGCAGAATATTTGTTTAACTATGTAAAGATGTGCTGTGGGACAACCCTTTTGTATGCTGTGAATATATGTTGTTCTCATTGGTTAATAAAGATGCTGCTTTGGCCTATAGCAAGGCAGAACATAGCTAGGTGGGAAAGCCAAACTGAATATAGGAAGAAACAAGTGCAGAGTCAGGAGAGATACAAGCCAACTGCCCAAGAAACAAGATGCCAGCAGACTGGTAAAAGCTATGGCCATGTGACAATGCACAGATTAGTAGAAATGGATTGATTTAAATGTAAGAGCTAGTTTGTAATAAGCCTGAACTATAGGCCAAACAGTTTCTAATTAATATTAAGACTCTGAGTGATTATTTAGAAAAGGCTGCTGTACAGGGCAGGAGAAAGAAACCTGTTTACAAGATGTGTTGTATTTGTTTATGTTGCAGAATATTTGTTTAACTATATAAAGATGCGTTGCATTTGTTTAATTATGTAAAGATATATTGCTGTTTTACCTTGTCTGCCTAAGGCAACTGATTGGTCTAATAAAAAGCTGAATGGCCAATAGCAAGGCAAGAGATACAGGTGGGACTTCTGGGCAGGGAGAGTAAGTAGGAGGAGGAATTTAGGATTGAGGGAGAAAGAAAAGGAGATAACAGGTAGATGTCAGGTGTCAGACAGACAGACACAGAGGAAGCAGAAAAGTAAGGCATACAGAATGAAAGAAAGCTAAAAAGCCCTGAGGCAAAATGTAGGTGACCAGAAACAGGTTAAATTAAGTTGAAAGAGCTAGTGGGACAAGCCCAAGCTAAGGCCAAGCTTTCATACTTAACAATGTCTCCATGTCTTTATTTGTGAGCTGGTTGGTGGCCCAAAGAAAATTCCAGCTACATCTCACACTACAGCATAGTCAAACTCAGAGCTGTGGAACAAAGTTTAGAGATCACTATGTAAGATGGGAAGGGAGGGACAGGGCTGCACCTTGATTAAATTTCTGTTTATTTTCCAGTTCAGACTAGTTGTTATACTGTTACTAAGGACAATAGATAGCTAGAATGTGCTGGTTCAGAAGAGTTACAAAGTCATACTGTCCTCTCGATTGCAAACTTTAAAACATTTAGATCTGGATGCACATGATTTCATCAATTTAATAAAATGATATTAAATTTACTGGTGAATTAAAGTCTCATTTTTCTAGATTATCCATTTAAAATAAATTATAATATTTAGAATGTGTTTTTTGAGTTTTAATTTATGTGTATATGAAGTCACCATTTCATAAAAGATAATAAACAACTTAATTCAGTTATATAGTACTCATTACAACCTGAATTTTCTAATGGACCTTTATAAGCCATCTTTCTCAAACCACTCCCATTCCATCCTCAGGATCTGAGGATCTGTTTCTTTTCCTTGTGTACCTTTTAGAACTTTGCAGAGATGAAGTCATGTATCCCATACATCTTTTTTGGTCTTTATCATTCAATGTAATTGTTTTGAGATTTTTTTCCCATTGTGTGGTTTGGTGAACAGTATTTGATTATATGGGTAAACCAGATTTTATTTATTTATTGGTAGTTTTCTGTTGCTGCTATAACAACCACAACCATGATGACTCAAACTAGCCCCCATTGTTCAATTTTCTTAGGTCAACTTCAAGCAATCAGAACTAGTTTACTGTTTGTGGTGGTACCTGGGCTGGGCTTTTACCCAAAGGCTGTCGGGAAGGATGCTGGTTACAAACCTCACTCTGGTGAAGCAGAATTCAGCACTGTTCCATGCTACCTGTCGACTTGGCAGTTGCCTGGAAGTCTCTTATTGTACCTAAAGTTACTGTTTAGTCTGCACTTGGCTGTTGGCTTCAAAGCCGCAATAGCACACAGTCTTTTTTGCTTTTCTTTAAAAGCTGAAGACTGAGCTTATTAGGCAAGCGCTCCACCACTGAACCACACCCACTTCTTAAAAGAAAGGAAAAGAAAATTAAGAGAGTTTCAATGAGTTGCTCAGGTAGGCCTTGATTTTGCAATCCTCCTGCCTCAACCTCCTGAGTAGCTGAAATTAAAGGCCTGCATTAGCAGACTTGCTCCCTTTTCTTTAAATCTGGTATTTCTTTAGGCCACCTTAAAAAAATTCCACATTTTCGTGTGGCTGTGATTAAATTTGAGCCACCCAAGTAATCTCTTTTTAAGTATATCTTAGATTTTTATTTGCTAATATTTTGTTGAGAATTTTAAAATATTTTTTTGAGAATGTCATACATGTAGATAATGAAACATGATCATACGTACTTCTCATACTCCCCAGCTCCTAATTCCCCTTGGTCCCTCCATCTCAACTTCATCTCTTTTTCTGATAATCTACTAAGTCCAGTTAGTGCTGTCCATGGTTCATGAGTGTGGGGCCATCCACTGGAACATGGGAAATCTACCAGTAGGAATGTCCCTACAAAAAGATGGTTCGTCTCCCAGCCAATGGCTATTCAGTAAGGGGTGAGCCTAGAGATCTACTTAACCTATCCTAGGAATTTGACTGGTTTGAGCTTGTGGTAGTCTTGTGCAGGTAAACACAGCTGCTGTGAATTTATGAGTGCAAGGGCCATGCCGTGTTCATCAGACAGCATTTCCTGACATTTCCTCCCATTCACCCATTCTCGCGTTCTTTCCACCAATTCTGTGATGTTTCCAAGTGTTGGGGGTGGGAACCTTAATTTATACGTCTCAGTTAGGGCCGAGTGTCAGTATCTCACTCTCAGCACCTTGACCCATTTCACATTGCTCCACTGAGAGCTGCCTACTGAAAAGCTGCTCTGACCAAGGCTGGGAGCAACCCTGGTCTATGACTATGAACACAAATACTTAGATGGCAGTTTGACAGCATAACCACATGGGATGGCTAATCCTGCTTTCCAACCTGGCACATCAGGGAAGAGGGAGCCCGAGTTGAATTGCCTCTATAAGACTGGCCTGTGGCATGGCTGTGGGACATTGTCTTGACTAATAATTAATGTGGAAGGGCACTCCTGACTGTGGCAGTGTCATCCCTGGGCAAGCACTCTATTTTGTGTAAGAAAGCTAAGCAAGCCAGGGGGAGATAAGCCAGTAATTAGTTTTCCTCTGCTGTAGTGATATTTCATTTGTATTTTAATTAATAAAGCTTGCCTGAAGATCAGAGAGTAAAACAGCCCCACTGGTCAGCCTTACAGACCAGGCAGTGATGACACACACCTTTATCCCAGCAACCACACTAGTTTGCTATAGAAACCAGGCGGTAGTGGTGCACGCCTTTAATCCCAGCCCTAGAGGGGAATATAAAATGGGAGGAGACAGCTCTCAGACACAGTCTCANAAACAGCCCCACTGGTCAGCCTTACAGACCAGGCAGTGATGACACACACCTTTATCCCAGCAACCACACTAGTTTGCTATAGAAACCAGGCGGTAGTGGTGCACGCCTTTAATCCCAGCCCTAGAGGGGAATATAAAATGGGAGGAGACAGCTCTCAGACACAGTCTCATTCTGAGATTCCTAGAGGCAGGATTGCCATTTTGGATTGAGGTAGAGGTAAGAGCCAGTGGCTGACTGTTTTGGTTTTCTGACCTTCAGGTTGAACCCCAATATCTTTGTCTGGGTTTCTATTAATCATGCTACACTCTGTGGTCACTGCTTCAATTTCTGCCTCCTGGTGATTGCTTTCAGATTCCTGCCTTGGCTTCACTTGATGGTGGACTGTAATCTACAAGACAAATAAAGCAACACTTCTTCCCCACATTGCTTTTGGTGTGTATCACAGGAACTGGAAAGCAAACAAGAACACCATTTAACAAAATAACACCTCTATTCCTAGGGTCTATGACCTCCCCACCTGGGAGCTTTTGACCATGGTTACAGTACCAGGCATGAAGTTTCCTCTTTTGCAGTAGACCTCAAATCTGACCAGAATGAGGTTGGTTATTCCATAACACTTTGAACCAGGGGGCACACTTTGCCTGGCAAGTCAGTTTTGCAACATGAATAGTTGCCTCCATAATGCCTTTCAGCACTCTGGAAGCAAGCTAGCAGACACGAAGTTTCCTTGTCAGCTTGAGATTGATTGCTTTATGTCCTGTAGAGAGTGTAATGGACCTTCAGCAATAGGATCTTATGGCATAGTTACAGTGGCTAAGTAAGGGTGATGGCAATAGCCTGTGTTACTTTGGAGAGCTCTGGGACCTCTCTGACCAATAACTCATAAGGCAGCCTATGCCTTGTACTGCAATTTTCCCTCAATAACCCATATATTCTAGGAATTCCACTTAAGCTTTACTTTGTCTAAAGTTGTACTTTGAAATTACCTGATTCGCTAGTGGATTCCCATAAGGCTTCTTCGTGCATCCTCGCTTTGGTGAACTCACATCCTACCACTTCCTCTTTCCAGTCATGCCCACCCCATCTCTGCCTGCTGAATCCTTAACTTCCCGGCATTCCCTCACCTTTTCACTGCACACTTGTTCTACTTGTCCCCCAACTATTTGTTTTAATTTGCACTGTGAAACAACAGGCTTCCGTGTGGCTTTTACACCTCCTTACTTTGTCTCAACTCCTCTTTTCATCACCTGATATTCTCCATATTCCCATGTCCCTCCTTGCAGAAGCCTTTCCACTGCCAGTGGTCTGCCACGCTACTGTGGCTGTACCCGTAGACTACTCTTTCCCCTCCTTTAGCAATGTTCCTCCCATTAGGGCTGGAGAGATGGTTCATCCATTAAAAGCTAGGCTTACAACCAAAAATATAACAATTTTCCCCCTTAAAAGCCCAATTTTTAGCTTGCTGGGTTCCCTTGTGCTCCACATTAAACACAAAAGACACAAAAGAAAAGATTTAGAGCTGGGATCCACATATGAGAGACAACATATAGTATCAACATTTGCCTTTCTGGGCCTGGGTTGTCCCACTCAGTTTAATTTGTCCAGTTCTATCCATTTACCTGCAAATTTCATGATTTAATTTTTATTTACAGCTGAGGGATATTCCATTGTGTTTATTTACCACATTTTTCTTGTCCATTCATCTGTTGATGGGTATCAGATTGTTTTCATTTATAAATTCCTATGAATAGAGCACCAGTGAACACATATGTGTAAGCATCTCTGTAGTAGTGTGCTGACTGGTTTTATGTCAACTTGACATAAGCTAGAGTTGTCTGAGACACAGGAGCCTCAATTAAAAACATGTCTGCATAAGTTCAGGCTGTAGTCAAGCCTGTAGGGCATTATCTTAATTAGCGATTGATAAGGAGGCCCAGTTCACTGTGGGTGGGGCCATATCTAGGCTGGTGGTCCTGGGTTCTATAAGAAAGCAGGCTGAGCAAGCTGTGATGGGAAACCCAGTAAGCAGCCCCTGCATGGCCTCTGCATCAGCTCCTAGCTCCAGGTTCCCGCCCTGCTTGAGTTCCAGTCCTCACTGCTTCGATGGTGAACTGTGATGCGGAACCGTGAGGGGAACACACCCTTTCCTCTCCAAGCTGCTTTTGGTCATGGTGTTCCCTCACAGCAACCAGAGCTCTAACTAAGACAAGCAGGATATAAAATCGATTTGCTCTATGCCCAGTAGTGGTATAGTTGGGCCGTATAGCATTTCTTTTCTTTCTTTCTTTTTTTTTTAAATGTGTAGCCTAGGTTGGCCTTGAACATTGTGACTCTCCTGCCTCAGTTAGCAAATTACTGGCATGCGCTTCCACAACTGGCCTATATAGCATTTGTTTCTAGTTTTGGAGACACCTCCACCCTTATTTCCAAAGTAGCTGAACCTGTTTATATTTCATCCATCAACAGTATATAAGAGTTTCCTCTTGGTTAAAGATTTTAATATTTGTTTATTTGCTTATGTATGTAGTGTGTGGATATGCCAGAATATGCATGTAGAGGTCAGAGGACAACTTGTCTCCTCCCGCCTTGTGGGTCCTGGGAATCAAATTCAGGTCATCAGGCTTGTCAGCAATCACCTTTACACATCTCGCCAGCCCCTGGTTGAGTATTTTTGCATCTCAGTCTATGAGACACATGAGCCTCTGGTTCTCGCTGGACTGCCTGTACATTTTTTGGTTCCAGGGTAATACTGCCTCATGCCATAAGTGCAAAAATGTTCTTTTCTGTTCAGGTGTCTTGAGAAGAAAAACATATGTAAAGTTGACGTCTATTGAGTCTTCAAGTATTTGGTGGAATTTGTTAGGGCAATCTGTGCTTAGACCATGAACTTTTTGAAAGTTCTTCAATGACAAATTCAATTTAGTAGTTAAAGGGTTCTTTCAGTTTTCTGTTTTGGAACATTTTGATAACTTGTGGTTTAGAAGAACAGACCTCCCCTGCTGCCATGCTAGGCAAGCACACTCTACTAGACATAATCTATTTCTTTTAACTTGTAGAGTATTTTTTTTTGAAGAGAAAAGGTTTAAAATATTGAAGTCTAGGTTTTTTCTGCTGTAGTTTGTGATTTTTATATCATCAAAAAATTGTTTTAGAATAGAGTGCTTGCCTGGCATGCAGCAGGCCCTGAGTTCCATCCTAGGTACTGAAAGAGAGAAAAGGAGAGAGAGGGAAAAAGGGAGGGAGTTCTGTTCTTCTAAACCATAAATTATCAAAGTGTTCCAGAACAAAACAGAAAACTCAAAGAAGCACCAACTATTAAATTAAATCTGTCACTTGAGAGCTTCCATAAAGTTCCATGTCCATGTACAGAAGGTAATAAACTTCAGGTCATTGTAATTTTTCCTTTTCTCAAGTTTTGGTAGTTTGACTCTAAAGTATGGTTTATTATAAATTTCTAAAAATTTTTTGTGTATGATGTGATGAAAGATCAATGTTCTTTTTTTTCAAGTCCTAAACAGTTGATAATAGCACTGACAATTGATAAATCTTTTTAGTGATATTGAGCCACTTTGTTAAAAAAAACTAACTACTGACAGAGGTACACAAGCCTATTTGTGGGTACTCAGTTGTGTTCTACTGAATTGCCCATCTTCATTTGTGCCATTTTCATTTTCATAGTCTTGGTTATTGTAATTTTGTAGATCTTGAGACCATATCACATCAGTCTGCAAATTTATTCTTTTTAACAAGTTATTTAGTGTGTACCTGTATGTGTGTGTGTGTGTGTGTGTGTGTGTGTGTGTGTATGTGTGCCACAGTGGGCATCTGGAGGTCAGAGGCCAACTTGCAGGAGTTTGTTCTCTCTTTCTTTTATGTGAGTTCCAGGTACTGAACTGAGGTTGGCAGGTTTGGTGGTAAATGTCCTGGACACTAAAGTATGCTGATAGCTTGCCTATCGGAGTTCTCCTCATTCATATGGCACACCCTGAGTGGCAGTAGCATGCTAAGATAACTCAAATGTCTCTTCTAACCGCCTGCTGTAAATCCTTCCACCTTAGAAAGAGGGCAGAAAGGAAGACAGAAGGAAAACAGGATAAAGGGAAAGGGAATACGGGAAGAAAAAGAGGCTGACATTTCTGAAGCTGTGTAAAGAAAATGCTGAAGCCCAGCATGATGGCGCACACCTGTAATCCGGTCACTTGGGAAAGTGTAGTCAAAAAGTTTCAAGTTCCATGGTCAACCTGGACTCAATAGGGAGACTGTGGAGGATGAAACCCATGTTAAACAAGGAGATGGCCAACTCTGCACGTCTGTGGAGGTAGATGATTGCTCATCAGATTTAGCAAAGGAGAACTTACTGCTCGATATGCTGGGTGGTATAAAAGCCTAATGACAGTGAGCTAAAGATTTGATGAAGGGGAGGAGGGTGGGGAGGGTAACCAAATAGCGTTTTAATGGAATATTTTGTAAAGAACAGCAGAGAAGTGAGGCTAGAAGCTAAGAGCTAATGAGTGAAGGGGTCAGCTGCTAAGTCACAAACACATCTTTAATATGCTTTATTATGGGAGCTGCAATAGCCATTACTCCTGTGTAACAGTAAGCCACCTCTGACTTAGACTAACAAGATTTATTTCTTACTTTACATGTTTGCAGCTGTGACTTCGTAGTTATGGTTCTGGTTCAGATTGCATGTCAAATTCAGTCACCATGTGGGTCATTTGATTCTGTGACTGGCTGAAGAAATAGCCACCAATGAGATGTGCCCTTCTTGTGGCACAAGGTCATGGCAGAACGAGACCTGGCTGAATCAAACAAATTCGTTATTTTCACTTAGATATGAGCTAGGCTGTATTTTTACATATACTGTTGGCTAAATAAGCAACATAGCAAAGTTCAATGCCAGTGCAGTTGGAAGAACATCCTGCATGACAAGGGAAATCATATGGGACCCTCTTATAAAGAGGGAAGAGAGTTTGTGACCAGTATTAAAATGAACTATAGAATCTGTCCATTTTGTTTTGTACAAGTGTGGTCATACTTCTCATCTAGAAGCCCTTTTCTCCACGCATCACTGATCCTGGCATGCATCCTAGCTCTGGCTTGGAATCAGCTCCTGAAATATAATGACAAATGAAGAATGACTATATATAATTCATGTCAGTGATTTTAAACACAATTTATCAGTTCCTGATGTTGCTGAAAATACAAAGCTTAATTCAGGATATCTTAGAAACTTATTTTAGAATGGGGAGGAACATGGGGACCATCTAGTTCAACTGTTATAGTTGACTTAGGGGTTGAAGGCATAGTCCTAATTATGGCAGTGTTTAGCGGTTAGGCCCTTGGGAAGTTGTTGTAGGGAGAGGGCCTGCTTGTATGTCCTGGCCACCCAGCTAGCTTACACTCAAAATAATCACACAGAAACTGTATTAATTAAATTAATGCTTGGCCCATTATCTCTAGCCTAATTTGCTAACTCTCACATCTTGCTTTAACCCATTTCTATTAATCTGCATATAGCCACATGGCAGTGGCTTACCGGGAAAGATTCAGCATGTCTGTCTCTGGNCTATCAACTAGGCCAAGGCAGTTTCTTTATTCATTTACCAATGAAAGCAACACATGGACAGAAGGACCACCTATACCAGGAAGTGATTGATTTATGAGGGCTCTTAACCTTATAAGTGGATAGAATTATTGATAGGCTCATCATTTCTCCCTTCCCTCTCTTCCCTCTACCATGATCTGAGCACCTTTGCTTAACTACTTGCTTTCCACAATGGTGTTTGGCCTCAGGAGTAAAGTGATGGGACCAAGGGAATCACACACTAACATCTCTGAAGCCCTGAGACAAAATTCTTCCTCATTTCAGCTGATTTTATCAGTTGTTTCATTTTCATAGCAATGGAAAGCTGACTAACAATCCAGCTCCCTTTATTTAACCAATAAGGAAACATGTGGCCAAACGAGGCAGCTTGAACAAGGCAGCTTGTTCAAATCTCATTTGGGTAGGAAGGATTAGACTATGTGACTCAGGGAACTTTTATCTGTCCTCTCTTCTTCCAGAGAAAAAGGAACTCAGCCTACATGGCAGTCCTTGGGGACACATAACTAGATCACAAGGCTAAAGCCTGCATGAAGGGGAAAATTTCAGAGGGCTGTAAAGAGATTAGAAGTGGTCACTTCACGTTGCAGTTTCCAAGGTGGGGTCTATGTTGGATGGCTCCCTCTCCTGTCGTTTTTTTCCCTTTATTTCTAGTCTCCTCTTTCTCCAACATGACTAGGAAAAAAGAACCAGTTCTATTTACTCTTTCACTTGAGCAGGGGATCTTTGGTAAACTCAGCAGACAATATTGGGAATCCAGCAGAGGATACACAGAGTTAAACCCTGGTCTAGTCAAAGAAACTTTGCTCTACACACTCACCACTGTAGGGAAATCTTAATACTTTAGTATGCTTACCAGGCTCTTGTGGGTAGGAACGGAGCTGTGCAATTAAGAGAAGAACTAGGGTCTTGAAAATCTGTCAACTTTTTCCTTTATAACTAAAAATTAATTTTCTTAATTTGTTATTATATACACTATAACTTTAAATACATTGATAAGCAGGAAAAGCGTTTGTCTCTGAGGACAGTGTTCTATGGCCATTTCAGTAATGGAGAACATGTTTACCCTCTTGGTATTCATAAGATTTAGTAAGTAAAAGAATACAAAGAGAAAAAGGGAAGGAAAAGCCTTAGATGATAAGAATGCCATACATTACTGTGCACAACATATCTCAAGGTTGTTCTATTCTGTTGTGTTCAATAGCACAGCTGAGCTCATGCAGTTCCAGCTCCTTCTCTTCAGGCTCTTTAGCTCCTAACACAGTGCTTCACACATAATAGGAACTCAGGCAGTCTGTGCTAATGTTAGATTGGAGACATCTGATTAAAAGTTGAAGGTTAATGTAGGGAAAGGGGGTCTGTGATGGAGTCAGCAGAGACTTTAGTCACCAAAGGTAACACTTTAGTGTTGATTCAGCTCCATGGCTTATGGCTCTCAGCAGTGTGCAGCTTCGATCATTTCCTTAAAGTTCTCTGAGCAGAGAAGCTCTCAGTCCTTTCACTCCAGCTCTACAGAGGTGAGGAGGCTTCTCTGCTGTTTTAACTGCAGTGGCAGTCAGGCCTCAAATCCAGTCCTTTTTCCCCAAATGCAAAAGGAGTTTTCTACAAGGAGCACTCAGAGATGCTGAAAGATTGAAAAAGACAGAAGATAAATTCACTGTTTTCGTTAGAATGAACATGAATAATGGAAGAGAAAACTGGAAGACAGGGACAGATGGACAGGACCCAGAGCCAATGGGTACTCATACTTTCTTATTTAAATTAAATTAATTAAAAATTAGCATGCAAGGTATCAGGTATGATAATATTTGTAGGGGTTTTCTAGATGAATAGAACTGATTATGTGTGTATGTGTGTGTGTGTGTGTGAGAGAGAGAGAGAGAGAGAGAGAGAG
>LOJH01030472.1:5449-17099 GCA_001685095.1 Ellobius talpinus | reverse complement strand
CTTCTTCTTCTTCTTCTCCTCCTCCTCCTCCTCCTCCTCCTTCTTCTTCCTCTTCCTCCTCTTCTTCCTCCTCCTCCTCCTTCTTCTTCTCTGACAAAAGTCTCACTCTGTAGCTTAGGCTGACTTCACACCCTGTATGTAGCCCAGGTTGGCTTCAAACTTGAGGCTCCTACCTCTACCTCATTCTTCAGAGTTCTGGGGTCACAGGTGTAAACCTGTATGCCCAATTTGAAAAAGGTATCAAATGCAAAACATTAGATAAACAAGCCTGACAGAGAAATTAAGTAAAAAAATTATTCTAAAATTGTTTATTTTTTTCCAGTTTTCTATCAGCATTTTATTCTGGGTTGCACAACTGAACACGGAAATTTCTAGGAATTCCCTGATATCCCTGACACTTCAAGGGTTTACCTTAAACTAAAGGCAATCTGTTTGCTCATCCTGATTAGTAAGTTTTGTCTGATTTCTGTGAAGCTAGACACTAAAGATAAACATTCAGAAAATGCAAAGACTGAAGCTAGTGTGAAACCAAACTAATCTACCTGCTGGTGAGCTCTAGCCATGTTGTCATGAACAGTAAGAGGTCTGCTTGAAAGCTCCAGTTCTCATGCTCTAAGTTTCAACCAATTAGGGCCCAGAATTCAGATTGCATTAAATACATTTTTTATTTTTCTAATAAAATTTTCCTTATGATATATGTTTAATACCTTGGTTGTAGTTACAGTATGCATATGTCCAAACTCACCAAGCTGTGTGCATCAAATGTGTATATACATTAAATCTAATAAAGTCTTTCTAAACTTGCATTAATGCCTTATTTCTTTGTCATATAAACCATATGCTTGCGTATTGAATTAACCACATCTATAATGTTAGTTATCTTCGCAGGAAGGATATTTCTTACTGTACGTAGTGCTTTTGTAGTAGTCTTTACATATGAAGCACTTTCAGATGGTTGTGCTACTGACAAGGTGGCCAGAGTGGAAGAGCTGATGGTCAAGGGTATGCTGAGAAATTGGGGTGATGGTGGAAGATGTGCCTAAGAAGTTGGGGCTCCCATGTGGACTAATTTAGATGTTGAATCTCTGAAAAAAAGAAAAGAATCTATATCCATACTTCTGTCTTCTTCAATTTTCTCCTTCATATCAGGTTCTTCAAGTTCTGACAAACCTAGAATACATTTTATGTTCTATAACCTTGGAATGACTCAATTTTTATTATTAGTTGTTTTCCTATTTTTATTACTACAAAATAGTACATACATATTCCTAAAGATGGAAACTAAATATCAATAAAATAAGAACATAAAAATTTTATGTAATGTCACACATAGCTGTGTATAATCCTGCATGTATGTTCTAGTTTAAGTTTATAAAGTATATCATATCTTAAATTTTCTAACCTGTTTTTCCATATACAAATCATGAAGGGAAATACATATTTTATCATCACTGTGTCTAAGATTAAAAGTACATTTCCAATTAAAAATTATTTAGACTGAAAGTTGGAGACTCTTCTTAATTGAGCCTCCTATTTCTCAGGCAGGAAGATTAAAATCTGGTGACATTATACAGTTTCATGTTGAGGCAGAGCCAGGCAAATAACAAAACCTACATCACAGGTAACCACCTTCTGGATTTTGCAGTGTTCTTCCTCCATTTTTCTTATTGCTCAGTCTCACATGGAAAACTAGGATTTGTGAGTTTAGTTGCCTACTTCTGGGGAAGATCAATTGACTTAACATTTATGGAAAATGTTTACTGAAAAAGAATTTGTGAATCTTAATGATTGTTTTTCAAACTTTTAAGACTTAAGTTGAGCTCTCTGCAGGGATGCTGAAGCATCTTGGTCCCTTCTCAGGCTGCTATAAATCTCTGTCAGTCTATCAGAATGCACTATCAACAGAAATATGGTTAGAACTAGTAAGAATTTCCTGACTTTTGGGTTTTTGACTTAAAAAAATCTTTATGTTGCAGTAATTTGACTTAAAGAGTCTGAAAAAGTTTCTGTGAGTCTTATCAATCACAATCAATTTTATTTGCTAAATTTAGTACTGGAGTGATGTTATTTATGTGCTCTTTGTGTAGAAATATCTCACAGAGCATATATTTGGAGGTGTTGTGCTATCAGGTGACTTTTGGAATTTCATAAAAATTCCACCCACTCACAACCAGTGCTTTCTCACTGGTTAACTTTGTCAGATGGGTCAGAACTGACGCTTGAGTGAATATATATGTATATAGCAAATTTTCTTTCATTTAAAGTTTCTTTTTTGTCTTCCCTGGTTCCATTTGTTTCTCATTTTTTCTTCCCTTTCACTCAAATTAAAAATCTTGAGGGTTTAGTGATTTTTGGCTTGTCTTTGCTGCAGAAGATGAGTAAAATCAGATAAATAAATGTCATTGCCTCACGTTTTACCACGACTGTTAAAAGTAGTAGAGTAGTCTGTAGAGTCAGAGAACTGAGGAAGTAGTTCATGTACTCAGGGAAAATGGTGGTTCTGAAAGATGAGAAGAAAAGGTGTATTTACTCCACAGTATTATCATAAACTTGGTTCTAGAGACATATTTAATAAATCAAGGTCCTAAGTTCTAGCAGAACATAGTTTTAAAATATGACTTCTGTGTCTCTTTTTCTTTTTACAATATGAGTTTATTCCTAATAAGTTCATTTGTTCTAAGTTTATGTTTTCTTTCTAATACAAAGGGTGACACACGAGGGATATGGCTGACTCAGGGGTCTTGACCTGCTCATATTTTGAGAGGGCAGGAACAAGTGTCTCTGGCTTATCCTACCTGTCAGCATTTCTTAACCAATGGAACAGAAATGGCCAGAACCACAGAGTTCAAAGTTTATGTGTAACGAGAATTTGATCAGTCAAAGGCAGTCCTTTGAATAATGTTGGGAAATAATAGCACCATGAGCAATGGATGGGCTCTAAATAGTGTCCATGTGTGGAATTCCACAAAGAAATACAGAAATTGGACTTTGAAAGTGTTGGGTTTCAGCTACACTCATGACTAAAACCCTCAGTAGGTCCCATGACTATGGCTGTGGGATGACCTAACTTCCTGCTCATGGATAAACACCTGGCCAGAGTGTTTTGTCTGAACACTCCAGTTTAAGAAAGTTGCTAAATGCAATCAGCTGCTTCTAAATCATCCTCCATATTACACTTCAATAATGCGATCCTTGAGCTAAACTTTCCTACCATGACTGTAGGAGGAGGCCCCACTTGTTTTTCCCGGCTGTCCAGCTAGCTGAGACCTGAAATAATCACACAGAAACTGTATTATTTAAAACATTGCTTGACCCATTAGCTCTAGCTTCTTATTGGCTAAGTCTTACATTGATTTAGTCCATTTCTATTAATCTGTATATCACCACAAGGCAGTGGCTTACTGGCAAAGATTCAGCATGTCTAACTCTGGTAGCTCCATGGCGTCTCTCTGACTCCACCCTTCTTTCTCCCAGCATTCAGCCCAGTCCTCCCTGCCTAGCTCTGCTCTGTCTTGCTCTGCTCTGCTATAAGCTCAAAGCAGTTCTTTATTCTTTAACCAATAAAAGCAACACATAGACAGAATTGCCTCCCACACCACATTGCCTTCCTCCATCTCATTTAGTTACTCTACAACTGAGTAACCTTTAGAAAACTGTGTCCTGGGAGGGCAGAGCAGAATGATCATAGGTCAGACCTTGATGCTGGCTAGCGATGGCTCAGTGTGATGTGTGGTCAGTGTTGTGGAAGATGACAAATACCAGAATCTCTTCCCTTGCCACAGCCTGTAAAGGATTTGTCTATCAGTGTGTGTGTGTGTGTGTGTGTGTGTGTGTGTGCAAGCACATGTGTTTGTGTGATCATGTGATTGTGGCATATTCTTCACTATCTAGTCATGTCCCAGACCTCATTTAACTTTTTATTTTGAGACATGGTCTCACTAAAGTTTATAGGCTAGCCTTAGCAATGATCCTCTTCCCTCAGCCTCTCAAGAAGCTTAGATTGCAGGCTTGGGCCACTTTTCCTGGCTGAGTTCCTGACCACAATCCATGTTAGTTCAAGCTCTTGGGAAGATGGTGAATGGTGATGAAAGAAGAGAAGAGAATTAAATTAGAGCCATGGGATTTGGGATCTTAACTTGGTCCTGTCACCAGCAGCCTACATGTGATTTGGGACAGACCATTTTGTCTGTCTTGGTGTTTGAATCTCCTGCCAACTAAGGAAGCATTTGCTTGGATTCTAGGATGAAATTTCTGCACACGGCAGGTGTGACCAGCTAATTCAAGCTCCTGCCATCTTGACAAACTGTGCCTTTGAACTGGGAGCCAAAAGAAACCCCTTCTTACTTGAGTTGCTTTTGCCAGGGTTGTTGTCTTTGTTTGTTTTCCTAAATGACAATAGGAAAGGTCATGAAAATATGTATCTCTGATAAAGCCTCTTACAAGAATTTATTCATAACTTTGTGTGTTATAACAAGAGTGAAGGATTAAGGGAAAAAATCATGAGACTTCCATTTCACTTGTAAGTGTATGAAGGTAAGGAGACTTGGAAATAGTAAAGCTTAAACCAGAGCATCGCATTTAGCTAGAGATAAGAGAGTCTTAAATACTTAATCACATAAAATAAAGAGCTTGGGAAATCAAAACAGGTATTTTTTATTGTGCCTACAGGTTGACTTCTGGTTCTTTAAAAAAAAAATCTCATTTTCATCTCCAGGTGCATGAAGGTCTGACAGGCAGGGATTGGTCTTCAACTGAAGCAGCCTCTACGTCTCATGCAGACATCTAGAACAGCAAAACTCTTCCTCCCTGACAAAGCCAGGGAATAATGTCAGCTGAAAAGGTAGCAAGAACTAACTGTATAACCCCATGAAAGAGCATACAGAAAGCCCACCTCTCAGAAGCATCCATTTTTGCTTAATTTATGGTGTGGATTCTGATTGCCTAGGGACTGAAATTAATCTGCCACATTTATTTAAATAAATCTGGCTCTGCCCATATTCCCACTCTCTCATGGTAGTGAAGTTTAACATTTCTTTCCAGTCACTTTGCATAGCGTTTCCTTTTTCTTTGTCTCTTTCGAAGTGTGACTGATAGATTCTTCTTCAGCAATCTCTTCGGTAGATGATAGCCTTTTTCCTTTGCAGCTGATTCTGAAAGGACCTGTATTGTGATGAGCTAATTAACACAAAAATAGAGTCTATAACCTTAATTAGGCAAGATTATAGGCTCAACGTAATGGGATGTCTTGAAACTGCACACTATGCAAATATTAGACTGTTCATTCTTCCCATTGCCTCTGAAACCATCGCACAAAGGATGTTTTGCAGTATGAAGCACACTCAGTGCCAGGTGCAAGCCTCTCACCCAAAGGCTAGTAGTTTGGTTGTACTAGCTGGGGAAAGAAAACAGAAGGAAAAAAGTTGAATGATATTAAAAATTGAGTAAACTCAGAAAGAGCTTTGAAAACTGGAGGAATTTCACGATTCAACTAAGTGGTTCAGTTACCCCACTTGACTATGTACCTCATTTGGAATTCTAATACACTTCATGCAAGCACCACTGAGAATTATGCAAATCTTAAGAGAGCTTTCAAGTCCAGTAACCACTAAGAGTACTGTAATAAGGCCAATCTGGGGTTTACTTAGGCAATTTGGATATAGGAAGACAGTGATGAGATGAAGTCACAGTGAATCCCCGGGTCCTAATTTTAGCCAGTGATTTTCATTTCCTTCACCACCAACTTTAAAAAAAATTGGAGTGGTAAAAGTAAACATAAAGCTGACTTTCCCTTTCCAAACCTGATGGCAACATCCTGGAGAGCACTACCCTCAGACATTTGAATAACCAGCCCTAGTATAACATCATGAAAGCCACTATAAATAATGCTTAGGGTCTGTGTAGAGTGGTGAGGCTTTTAATTTGGTCAGGCAGGAAAAAAAACCCTCAATTGTTTGCTTCCAGGAAACTACCAAGGAAGACACGACAGGGACAGAAATCCAGCAAACATACATGTGAGCCTAGAACCTGGTTTTATTCTAAGATGCCATTTGTTGAAAAAAGGGAACAATAAAAAGGGTGTGTGTGTAATAACTGAAGTTGGCCATTGGTAACTTTGTGTTCAACAGATAAGCTAATATTTTAGTCCTAGACTCAAAACTCCCATTCACCATGGCTAGTGTCATGGTGCATTCCCACTGCCCCTCATAGTAAGTCTCAAACTAGTCTTCTCACTATTTTAGACCTAGTTGATTGATTTGTTTGCATGGGATCATTGAACAATTACAACAACCATAAGATCCTTAGAATGAGGTGCTTTTTATGGATAGAGAAGACAAAGAACAGATAATTTGAAGGTCTTCTATGGGGACAGGTTTAGTGAGGAAAGGTGTTGACTACCAAGCCAGACAACCTGAGGAGGAAAGAGAGAACTCCCTCAAGGTGCCCTTTGATCTCTACTAGTGCATGAAGGAAACAGTACAACCAGGATTTGAACTTCTGTCGGTGTGACTCCAACCATACTATTAGCCAACCCGCTAGGCTCTTTAGTGTTCATCTGGTGCAGGAGGTTCTTCTGTTCATGTGTTGCTTTCATTGGTTAATGAATAAAGAAACTGCTTTGGGCCTGATAGGGCAGAACTTAGGTAGGCAGAGAAGACAGAACTGAATGCTGTGAAGAAAGGCAGAGTGAGAGATGCCATGGATCCTCCACAGGAGATAGACATCCTGGACCTTTGCTGGTAGGCCATGACCTCGTGGTGATACACAGATTAATAGAAATGGGTTNTTGGGCCTGATAGGGCAGAACTTAGGTAGGCAGAGAAGACAGAACTGAATGCTGTGAAGAAAGGCAGAGTGAGAGATGCCATGGATCCTCCACAGGAGATAGACATCCTGGACCTTTGCTGGTAGGCCATGACCTCGTGGTGATACACAGATTAATAGAAATGGGTTAAACTAATATGTAAGAGTTAGCCAATAAGAAGTTAGAGCTAATGGCCAAGCAGTGTTTTAATTAATACAGTTTCTGTGTGATTATTTTGGGTGTAAGCTAGCCAGGTGGCTAGGACAAACAAAGGCCCCACTTCCTTGCAACACCCATCAAACTTCCAATTGTCCCTTTAATTATTATTACTTTCTCAGTGCTGAATGAGATTAAGAGAAGTAATGAGGCTGGAGGCCCAAGTTGAATACAGAAATTCTCTACCATCTTCTACATACAAAAGGGCTCTGGTGCAAGGTTTGTCTGCAAGCATCCTGAAAATAGAATATGATGTAGGGGAGGCAGAATTCTACAGGGGTGATTAGCATAAATACAAGTCATATGATGTAATATGTTAATGTTGTATATAACCTAAAAGGGGAAAACATGTACTGGATGGAGATCAGGGGCAAATATTTAAATCCAGTGTCTTCTGCTTGTTAGGTACAGCCAGATTGGTCAAGGTTTTAACAAGAAACAGGTGGTTCAATGAAAATCAATGAAAGAGTCCTTTGAGAGATACTAAGGATGACACTGACAATGCACCCCGACACTAGCCACAGTGGAAGAGGTTAGCCTTAAGACTAAAGGGACCCAGTTGGTGGGGGGTGGAGTGCAACTAGGTTTCAGGGAGAAATGACATCATAGAATGGAATTCACTTGAACTCATGGGGAGGTACTGTTACTACTGTACTCAGGGCCTGAATCTGAGAGCCAGAAGAGAAGGAATCCCTTCACTTCATTTTGGTCTAAATCCTCCAGATGCCGATGTAACACGGAATGGGGCAATAGACACAAGGGTCCTGCCTTCCCGGGGTAACAGAGGTCTGAGGAAAGAGGATGAGAGTAACCCGGAGCAGGAAACTTGTCCTTTCTATGTTCTATTTTTGAGCTGGTATGTTGCTGACCACATTAATAGCTGGCCTTCTCATTCCTACTTCTAACACACCATGTTGAAAAACTTCAAACTTAACAAAAAAAACATTTAGAAATGGTTTCATGAACTCATACATTCATTAGCTACTTTCATAATTCATAAATACCAGCACTATTGCTTTATTTTTTCCTATTTGTTTCCAATACACATGAGCTAACCACAGAGACACACACACACACACATTTGTGCTCCACCAACCATAAGCTACTTGCTGACATCCTAAGACAATAGTAAAATAGAGTTACTGCCATGTACAGTTCCTTTTTATATTTTATTTTGTTTCTTAATGGTGCCCATGATCAAGGCTCACATGCAGTCCTCAGCACGTTTTCATCTTCCACTTTAATCTAGAATTGTTATCTAAGGTTTTTATTTTTATCCTTGTCCAAGATACTAACTTTTAAAGAAAGCACAACGCCGGACCAAGAGTTTTGTGAGGCACAGGTTTGACTGATAATTTCTTTGGCATTAGACTCAATGCAAGCATCCTGGAAATCTTGCTGCAGAGGTATAGCATCCTCACTTCCCTGTATCTGGAGGCACATGATTTCAGAATGTTCCATCACAAGTGGACTGCACTATCTATTAAACTCAGGTCCAATCATCTAGTGACTGATATATGTGAATCCCATTTTATCCCCACTTTTTCACACATGCTGCTTTACAGTCAGTGAATTTGATTGCAGTGACAAGAGATAGTTTTATAAAAGCAAAGTTAGAAAACCTGGCAGATGTTCTTTGGAAGTTACTATAATTACCTTCATCTTTTCCAGTGTTAAACTCTTTTTAATACACTCATCAAACATTTATAGAGTGTTCATGTCAAGCCTTCCTCTATGGAATTTTCACCAGTGTTTTCATAGTTGTCAAGACAATGTCTTTGGATCATACCTCTTCCCTGAGGATTCCTGTTGGAAATGGTTTGGATCTTTCTATAGATGCCTTGATGTGACAGCATTACCCTTGAAAGAGCTTTGGTAAGTAGAAGCCATTGTCTGGGGAACAGTAGACTCTCAAGGCAAAAACTGGCAAGTCTTCATGGCAGGATTCAAGTTTAGTTCTCTTTGACTTTTGTGTCTCCTTTTATGGGAGATATGATAAGTCAGTTAACTATCAAGGCCTTTCTTTATTCCTTTATTAAATGGGAAAAGTAATGCTCCTTCTTTTGTATGGTTATTATGAGGCCTGAGTGAGATAAAATGACAAATATTTGGACAATTTTTGATCACTGCCCTTGTGATGGTTAGTGTTAATCATACACTTGATGGAATCTGGAATCACCTAGAAGGTAAACATTTGGGAACACCTGTGAGAGATGCGTTAGTCTCAGGGCATACCTATGAAGGATTGTGTTGAAAAGGTTAATTGTGACCAGCAGCTGCTTCAAGGTCCTGCTGCCTTGACTACCCTTCTATAACAGGCTGTGAGCCCTGAATTATGAGCCCAAGAACGCCCCTTTTCCCTTAAGTTGCTTTTGTTAGGGTGTTTTATCACAGCAACTGGAGAAGAAACTAAGAACCATCGTTCTTCCCAAGCCATACATCTTGTGTCCCTGAAGTCACTCCGTTGATTCAATGACTATAGATTAGTCCCCTAGGAACCTTGTCTCCAAAGCTGTCATTACCTTTGCTAATGAGGGGTTATAAAGCTATGACCCATGGGCCAAGTCCAGTCTCCATTTATGTTTATAAATAAAGCTTTATTAGAAAGCAGTCACACACACATTTGTTTAAGCATGGTCTATGGATGTTTCCACCCTAAACTTGAAGAACTGAGTAGTGGCCATAAGCCACATGGTCTGCAAATCAGAATATATTTACTATATGTTTTTTACATGAAAACTTTGAGAATTCTTGCTGCTTAGGGCTATTGCAGGAAACTCCTGTCTGGTTATATCTCACTCTTTCTTGAACCCATCTTTCCTTTCTTTCTGGGCCAGAAGAAAGTTTTATGAAGTTTGATCTTAGTTGTGTGGATGACTTTGTGTTTCACTGGCTCTTGCAGAAGTATCAGCTCCTACCAGGTTCTTAGGCAAATACTGTTCTTTTTGTCTGAATACACTCACGTGTTACTTTTGTCCTTAATAATGAACCCAGCATTTTCCTCATCCAAGAAAACTTTCCTGGTGTCCACAGTTGAATCAATGGCTTTTGTTTCTTTGTAGCTTGTGCAATGCTTCGACTTTGTCATTCTGCCATGATTATAATGAGACAGCCTGCCATTGCAACTGCTGTGAACTCACCTAGAGGACAGGAACATGTGTGTGTGTGTGTGTGTGTGTGTTCACCTTTAAAGTCTTTAGTGTCCAGCCTGGGACCTGGCCCAAACTAAGTGCAATTAGGTTGTCATGGCTTCTTGGGTTATGAATTGGGAGCTTCTCTATAGTGCTGGGGAATACAGAAGAGAGACACATCTCAGGAGGCTTCTTAGAGTGTTGGCAACTTAGCTAAATACTAGAGGATGTGGAGAAGAGAAAATGAGGCATAGGAAGCTTGTGGAACTGTGATAAGACCTGAAAGAAGCATGTTGGGAAATGACATGCAGAAAGAAAGGCGTGTGCGAGAGAATGCTAGCAGACAGGCTTTAGAGGAAGCACTCTACAAACCTGTTCTGATAGGGTGCAGAGATGGCAGGAAGCCACAAAACACTGGAAACACCTCTACCTCCTCAGTGCTGGGGTGAAAGGTGTGCTCCGCCTTTAACTGTCAAGCAATCAACTGTGTTATCTTGTCATCCTCACCCCAACCTAAGTGCACATATTTCCTAGCATGTTATAGATTCTCAATAAACATCCCTTTCATCCTTGAACTGTATGAAAACTGCCAAGATATAAGGAGAGTATTCAATTTAGTATTCTAAACAACGTGATATATATATGTATGTTTGTGTGTGTGTACTAATTATCCTAAATATTTAATATGCACTAATGTATAATACTTAAATATTCTAAATACTAAAAATTTTAGATAATTTAATGTTATAAAATTGTCATAGTATTTATGGATGAATATTTATACTCTCTACAGCTTTCATGAGCTTAAGAACTCTGGTCATATTTATCCTTAGTGTTGAATTTTTTCTGGTGCTGGGAAATGAGCCTAAGGCCTCCTGCATACTATACTAGTACACTACCACTGAGCTGCGTCTCCACCACTGAGCTGTGTCTCCACTACTGAGCTGCATCTCCACCACTGGGCTGTGTCTCCATCACCACTGAGCTGCGTCTCCACCACTGAACTGCGTCTCCACCACTGAGCTGCATCTCCACCACTGAGCTGCGTCTCCACCACTGAGCTGTGTCTGCACCACTGAGCTGCGTCTCCATCACTGAGCTGTGTCTCCATTACCACTGAGCTGCATCTCCACCACTGAGCTGCGTCTCCACCACTGAACTGCATCTCCACCACTGAGCTGCGTCTCCATCATCACTGAGCTGCGTCTCCATCATCACTGAGCTGCGTCTCCACAAGTGAGCTGCATCTGCATCATCACTGAGCTGCATCTGCATCATCACTGAGCTGCGTCTCCATCATCACTGAGCTGCATCTCCATCATCACTGAGCTACGTCTCCACCACGGAGCTGTGTCTCCATCACTGAGCTGCGTCTCCACCACTGAGCTGCGTCTCCATCACTGAGCTGTGTCTCCACCACTGAGCTGCTTCTCCATCATCAATGAGATGCATCTCCATCACCACTGAGCTGCGTCTCCACCACTGAGCTGCGTCTCCATCA